>JAQIXV010001126.1:0-11108 GCA_034700625.1 Tectocepheus velatus
AATGGGGACCCGACCTCCGAGTGCACCGGTAACTGTGGTCCTCATTAGTGGGGCGTCACTGTAGAGTTCAGTCGGGGTATCAGGAGGTGAGGGATGGAAATAACGATTCCTCGTTTGGGCCCCTCCTGATTGGGTAGAGAGTCTCAGCCCAGGTTAAGAATACCTTATGCCAATTGACACATCATTGTCAGAAATTGTCTGGAGTTATGTATAAACCAAAGACGTCCCAAAAAGATCTAATAGTTAATCAACGGAAAAGGAATTCTTTTTTGGACCAAAAGTCCAGTTTTTGAACGAAAGCCGACACTTTTCCGAAGGAAAAAGTTTTGTCCGAAACCTCGAAAGGGTTTAAAGTTTTAACAAAAAGGGTTGACACGAGAGAAAAATATACGTTTCTCACGGAAACAGTTTGTTGTAGAACTTTAACGGTTTTTGGCCAAAAGCCTTAACATTTGGATTAAGGCCTTCGAAAGTGAATCGATGGGTTGGTGTCCGCTGTAAACTAGGAGTTGGAATCAAGTATTGCGATCGCCGGACATGTTATGGAAATCTTAAAAGGTTTCAAGAATTTAGCCGAAGTGGCTCTCGAAGGAGTGTTTAGTTTAAGTCTTTACTGACTTATCAGAAGAAATACGGCTCAGCTGTAAGTGACAGTAGCGTAAAACGGATTAAGCTCAAGTGTTTGCCGCCGCTTACCGTTGGCTTCCGGTATGATCTCAAGTGATTCGTCGCAAGTGTTGAGGAGTGGCGATGGCTCTCAACCATAAAAATATTCAAAATTCTTCAGAAATTCAACTCATTTTTAAAATTCTTTTGAAAGATAAGACGGAAGAGGAGTGACTCTGAGGGGACTCGACTGCAAGACTGGACTCGTATGTCATTAGCATTCGTGCCAAAGGTCTGTCGGGTGAGACAAAGACTCCGATAACCGCCAAATGAGTCTCACTTTAAAAATGACGGAACGACGCGTCTTCGGATGCCTTTCGTAAACGACTGATCCTTTCCGCCCGTACTCTCCCTGTGTCCCACTTGTCCGCTGTATGAAAGTCCGCCAGAAATACATCATAAGACCGCCATATGTCCGCCGACACCGGGTTTGAGTGGACAGTCGTATCATAATTCGGGTCAGATAGTGGTCTGACAGTGACATTGAGTTTTGTTCTTCAGTTGATAACCGATGAGACCCACGATTTGGACGTCTTATCTCTCCGTTATTTCAATCAATACATTCAAATCCAATAAATCATTCGTTTATTCAATTATTATCTCATTTTAATGAAAGTCTTTTTCCATTGAAAACAAATACAAATTTAATTTCAGTTATTTTTGTTATGAAAAATGTCCGAAACATTGGCAGTAATTGCAAGTAATGGCCATAAGAGCTATATTTCAGCCGATTTTAAGTTTTATTCAATTAATTCAAATAAATTTAAAACTTTTGACATTAAAAACATTTTACAATAAATTAGTCATAAAACTTCTGCAATTTTGCCCAAGTTTTTGGAATACCCGATCGCAACATAGGCTTCCCCTACGCCACTATCTTATAGATGACAGAGCTCTGCGATGGAAACCTATTGCCATTTTATAACGAGTGGAGGAATAATAAATCCGTATTTTATAATTCAGTCACTGTTTTCTCTTAAAAGCTGAGCCATCATTGGTTCGAACAAATAGCCACAGCTATTCACTATATCCATCAAAATGAGATTGGTCATTTTCACATTCACCAGAGTAACTTTCTTTACCGATTAGGACAGCACTCCGCCAACAGTAGCTTTGAAGACAGGAATATATGTTCGACATTCAAATTAACAGATTTTGGGAAATCCCAATATCAGGCAATAATCAAACCCATTATCAACTGATAATAAATAAAATGGAATTTATATAATTTTAACAATGATTTTCATAATTTAAAGATCAGTTTAGTTTAGTTTTTAATTTTCATTTAAAACAACAATCGATTCAATTATTTTTCATATTATATTTGTTGTTATAAAATAAACCAAAACAAGTATTTCAAACAAATCGGTTATCAAACCAAAATAATGGCTTCAGGCAGTCAACCATTTCAAGGTGGACAACCCCTTCAAGGGGGACAACCACCACAACCACCAGCACAACAACAATCAGTCCAGAATACAAAACCAGGCTATATTGAACCCGGAGTTAAAATTAGTTATCTGAATGAATTAGGTATCCGAAGAGTTCGACTCATTCACATCCAACGAATATTTCGATTTTATAAGGTTGACATTCATGGAGTAATTACTCCTTGTAGGACAAGGCTGGTCAGCTCAGTTGGTAGCCTGGGTAAAACAACCGACTATTTATAATATCAATAACAGACTCAAAAACTCTGAATTGGAGTTTCTATCCGAAGGAAGGATAAAACATTACAAGAGAGTGGATACCCTTTCCTAAACTTTATGGTAGTGGTGCCGTCCCTTTCTTTTCTTGGTAGAATTACGGATCCCAAAACGGGACTAATAGTAAATGACAACTTCAATAACGACCAAAAAAAGTTTTTCTTCGAACACCAAACTCGGAAACAGACAGGTATTCACGTTTGTGTGAATAGACACTCTCAGATCTGTGGGTACACCACATATATCGGCTCTATTGGTAATTATCTGTTGAATCCTCCGCATCCGATCCACTCTATATATCCTGTGATACGCTGCGAATGGAAGTATCCCGAAGACGAAAATCCAAAGAAATTCGGTCATATACGGTTTGGAGTATTTGGACGACGAAACAGAAGTCACGGGATCATATTCCTCGGCGCTAATGATTCTGCGCTTAACTCTGTAGGACTCAGAACTAGAGTCCAGGTGAAGAATAAGTTGCTGGACACAAAGGGTGTGGTAGTCAACACATATTTATTAAAGAACTTAATTTAGAGAAACGTTTCATACAAAGGACTGCAGTCCGACTACAATAGAATAATGAGTTGCACATCAATTTATAACCTTGCTCAATCAGGATGTGCACTACATGAGTAATACTTTAGGAATGTGTTTATGAAATAAGATCTAGCAAATAATAGAAACAATGTAAAACATTGCCTACAATTATCCCCTTTTTTACAAAATTTTTGAACAAAAATTTAGCAATATAGATTACCATAATTTAAATTGATTAAAGAAATTACACAAAAATAAATAGACAAATATGCAAGAAAAATTAACATCAAGTTTTGATTTTTTAAAATTGACATTTAAAAACAGAAAAATAAAAGAAAATTTAATTTTGAAAAGACCCTTTGGATTTATATTAGCAGGATTACATTATATAACAATTAATCTTGAAAAACTGTTTTTCTGGGTTCATATATAGAATATTTTAGGCCATTTTATCAAATTAATTGGAAGGAAATCACAATAATTAAGTTAGGTCAGCCTTTCCTCAGACACCCATCATTCGAATTATCAAGACATAATATAAAATTGACCTTAATTATATTAATCCATTAATTCAATATTTCTTAAAAGTACTGGAACTATCATCAGTAACATTAATTATCATTAAATCATTATTCAATTCAAATGAATTCAATTTTAAAATAATTTTTATGATCTAGTTCCAAAAAATCAAGCTGCTTTGTATCGGCTGCCAAGATACATAGAAATTTAAAACTGATTTCTTATAAGTTTTCTAATAAAATTTACAGTTTTATAAATTTAAATTTGGGATAGTTATTATTAATGTGCAAATCAACTTTCACAAGGTAATTTTAAAAGACAATCAAATTAATTTGAAACCTTTGAGAACGTTGAAATATTTAACTAGCTGTAATTTTGAATTAAAATCATGTTTTATTTAATAAATTTTATAAAAATTATTATAATGGGCATGGGCATTGAATACGTCTTAAAAAATCAGATTGTTGGATTTATGGTTACAATTTTATAAAGCTTAAAATTGAATTAATCAAAATAATATTAGATGCTCTTGTTACAGTTTGAAAGGACCCGATTATGAAAATGATCAATTAAAATTACTCAATTTGCTAACCCAATATAAATAACTTTATAAAAGTGATAATTTCTGATCAATTTGGTAATAATTATTACAGTTTCCTGCATTATTACAACAAGATTATTCCTAATACCTATCTTGTTCATAAAATGTATAAAGCGACAATAAAATTAGTTTGATGAATATGAAATTAATTAATAAAAATTGATTGAAAGTCAGGTCCAAATATTAAAAAATTTCATAAATTTTTTATTACTCATGAATTTTGTTAAAATAATTACAGTTTTCAAAATTAAAAACAAAAATTTAATTAAAAAAATCTTCAAGGTAAAATATTGTAAAAAATTCCCATACCGAAAATCTGGACTTGGGCCTTTCCAAATATAATTAAATTATGAGATTTTGTAATTTTTATTTAGTTTTGATGTAATTATTATAGTTTTTAAAATTATTAATACAAAACCATTCCGAATAAGTTCTCCCTGAAAATGGCAAATAATCAAGATAATATTTCATTGTGCGTTACAGTTTTAGAAATAAACTGTTCTTGAATAAAATAATTTCGACATTTTCGTATTAATAATAATAATTGTTTGGTTTGAAAAAAATGTAGCAGGAATATTTTATTAACAATAAATTGTGATTAACAGAAAATTTTTTCACTTGAATGGGATTGTGCAAGATAAAATTGCAAATTATACAATTTCTAATATTGTTCAGAAAATTTGTTAAATAAAATTGTTAATGAAATATTGTTCAAACTCCAATTATTATGAGGTTGAATTTTTTGGCTATTTTTCTCTCAATCTGATAAAAATATTACAGTTTTTCAAATAATAATTTGGAATTAAATTTTGTTTAAATGATTATATTATTTAGAAATAAAATTACCAAACATAAAATAAGATTGATATTGTTGGCGTATTCGATAATTTAGCTGAAAATTCCTGAATATTTGAAAATAACAAGATAATATTTGGGTATAATTTACATTTTCTCTTAAAGTAAATCCAATAATTTTGAATCGACAATATGAAATTAGAATAAGTATTACAGCTTTCTACAATAATATAAGAACAATAGTATAGGAAAGTTACCAAGTAGAAACTATTTTATTCATTTTGCTAGCTCAACCATCTTTTTCAACAATAAATAGTTAATTATTTATCTATAAATTAACAAACAAAAAGGTCAATGCTTAGCGGTTGATAATCTTAAATAGTCTAAACTTGGTACAAACCAAGCTAATATTTTAAAATATTGTGTTTATATCTTGTAAGTTTTAATAAAATTATTACAGTTTTCTATATAAATAAAGGTCAAAATTCACCATCAAAAGAATAGCAAGCTAATTTTAACAAGGTTATTTTAATTCAATTTCTGATTGTTAAAATAATGCTCCTTTATCGCCATGAAAGTTAAAAGAAAGAAATTTAAAATTTGAATAAACCAAGATAACCTTTCATATTTTGTTACAGTTTCAAGCTAAAGCCGTGATAGTATCCATTATAAACTAGTTCAAAGATCTAGTCTATGATACTAAATATTTTGATATTTTGATATTATTAATAATAATTGTTTGGTTTGAAAAAAATTTAGTAGGTATATTTTATTATCAGGAAATTGTGATTAACAGAAACTAGGTAATATTTGAATGGAATTGTGCACCAAGGTAAGACTCCAAATTATACAAATTTTAATTAGTGTTAAGAAAGGTTCTTAACTAAAAACTCCAGTTATCATCAAGTTGAATTGATTCTCATTCTCATTAAATCTAATAAAAATATCTTTTTCAATAATAATTTCGAATCAAAGTTACCAAGTAACAAATACTTTATTCATTTTGCTAGCTCAACCATGTTTTCCAATAAAAAGTTAATTATTTATCAATAAATTAACAAACTAAAAGGTCAAGGGCTATCGGTTGATAATCTTAAATAGCGTAAAATTTGTACTTAACAAGATAATATTTTACAATTTTGTGTTTATATCTTGTAAGTTTTAATAGAATTATAACAGTTTATTATATTAAAAGTGATCAAAATTCATCATCATAAGAATAACAGTCCATTAAAAGCAAAGTAATTTTAACCAAGTTATTTTAATTCAATAAGCTGAAATTTCTGAATAAGGGGTGGGGCTTACAGTAATTGAGAGTTAGGCTGAGTTTACGCGCGCATTTCAACTCATGGCCTTTGCTCATAATACAGACAATAGTTTATTTAAGATTCAAAATGAAATTGTTTAAATTTGTTCAAAAACAATTATATGTGACTCCCCATTTATAAAATAATTTGAAGAACTATTTAGTTTTAACAAGTTTTGCTTAAATTATTACAATCTTAAAATTAATGAATTTTTAGTCTAACAAAGTTGATAATTTTAAACTGTTCTAGAGTATTTTCAATTAAAGTTACTTAATAACTAATATAGAATTTGATTATTAAATTATAAAAACATGAGCTTTTGAGTAAAGAATTATCTTGATTCATGCAAATTTTATCCTATATATTTTTTCTCAAGAAATTGATTAAAAAATTATCTTGTTTATTATGTCTTTAAACTGAGTAAGTTTTACTGGCAAGCCAATGTTAAAAAGCACGAAAATTTGAATAACTAAGATAACACTACACACAATTGTTACAGTTTATAATTTAATTTTAAAAAATCTGCTCCAGTTAAATAATCTTGGTTGAATAAAAGTATAACATTCTTTGCTTCGAGTATTAAATAAGGACCAAACTCTTGGCTAACTGACCACTGGTGAAATATTTTGAGATATTTTAAAGATAAACCTGGCAAATGTTCTCGGGTTTCATATCCCGTTTAAGAAATGTTAGAATAACAAAAATGTGATTGATAAATTTTGAAATTATTGTTACAGCATTCATCAAAAATTTCACACCGTTTAATGTTTGAATTATTATTGAATTTAAAAATAGTTTAATGAATTGGAACATTGTAAAACTTCAACAATAATATTTTTGAAAAAAATTTGCGTAATTAATTGCTCCAATTATTGTTAGGTTTAATGGTTGGGTAATTATTATCAAATTTGAAAAAGATATTAGTTTTTAAGCTCAAATCAATGCTGACCATGCCGGTTTAATGTAAGTTTATAATTGATGAAAGTTTAATAGGTTCTCAATAATATCATTTAATCAAGGTGATAAGATATAATATAAAAGAGTAATTGTCACTCGAAATTAAATTGATTTTATAGTTTATAATTATGTTAAAAAAATATCAAAATATAACCAACCGAATCTCGACAACCATTAAATTAAAAATCTCCAAATTGTTATGACCTGATAAATTTTGCTGAAATAATTACAGTTTTCCAAATTAAAATTTCTATTCAATGTAATTCAAATTAAATAAATAAATAAATAGGATAATTTTAAACGCCATTTTACTCTTGAATTGAAAAATTGTTATTTTGTCAATTTCAAATTTTTCATAAATGAATAAGTTATTCATTTTTCAAACAAAACTAAAAATAGTCAATTATTTTGGAAACCAATATTAAATAGTCTCAAAATTGATCTAACCAAGTTTGTATTCCACACACATGTTACAGTTTGAAAATAATAATAAGTAACTTAGATTAATTTAATTTATTGGTAAAAAAATTGTTAAATTTATTATAGAATCCAAAATCAAATTATCAAAGTAATAAACTCTTATTTGAGATCAGAAATTAATTATATATTTTTATCCAAGTTAGGTTTGAAAAAATCGTTACAAAAATATAATAGAGAAAAAACCACATTTATTTTATTAAAAAAAATTGTTATAATATGTATAAACTGGTTCAAATTGAACAACTTCAAATCCTTGATCCTTCCTTATAATAGATAAAATTGAACTCTTTTTATTAGTTTTCTTAAAATTCTGACCATGGTAATTCAATGCTTTATTTATTTGAAAAGTTAATTCAATTTTGAAATAAAACTTTCTCAAAAAAATAATTGATTGATTTTCTTCTCCAATTGTAACTTCTCCAAATAATTGTAAAATTAAAACATTGTTTAATTCTCATTAATTTTCTTATAATAAATACAGTTTTCTAAAATCAAAATTCTGTCTACCATTCTTCTGTAATTGGAAGTTAACTTGCTTCATTCCTAAAATAGTTATATCGACAATTTCAACTTGTTCAGAAATAAGCAAATTGATCAATTAAAAAAATTCGGGAGGATTTTGCTTGCCAATCTTAAATGAACTCAAAATTGAACTAATCAAGATAGTGTTCAACACACATTTTACAGCTTAAAAATACCTAGCACTATTGTAATCAAACTTTCACGAGGTAATTTTAAAATAAGTTTAAATTAATTTGAAACCTTTTAGACAGTTAAAATATTTAACAAGCTGTAATTTTGATTTAAAACAATGTTTTATTTAATAAATTTTAGTAAGATCATTAAAATTGGTGCAAACAATTAAGACGGTTCATTTTGCGGCCTTATGAAAAGGTCAACAAACTAGATAACATTCGTTAAATCATCAAGCTTACAATTTAAGACATTCATAATGTAACACAATCTTCAAATATGGGAAAATATAATCTTGTAAGAAATTACGTTCAAAAACATCCGGTTAAATGGTTTTTCATTAATAAAATCAAAACAAAAAAAATAATTTTTCAAAACTCGCGATGAAATGAAAGTATACTAAACTCATGCTGAAATGTTTTTAAACTAAACTCGCTTATTTTAAAAAATACAGTCAATCACCTGGCTCTTCTCATTATCATCGTGGTCATTGACTTCTCCCAATCAGCCAATAAAGAGAAGGTGAAAAAGATTCAAACAAATGGTCAAAACAAAATTACCAAGTCAACTAAAGGAGTGATATCCAGATCAGTTGGGAAAAAGACCAAGACACAACCAGTTACAACAACCACGGAGTCTTCAATAGCAAGTACATTTTCTTAAATAGATTTTTCAACTATGAGTCAATTTATCAAATTTTTACCAAGGCAAGTTGTTTGGTAATTTGACAGGTGAGATTTACAGCAAAATGACAAGCGGTAATTTTACCCTGGATACTGGATACAAGATCATGGTATTTGTCACTTGCATTGCTAAGGACTGGATCAATTTGTGCAAGAACAGTATAGTGGGCTGTGCAATGTGGCAGGAACCATTGGGATGCTTGATGAAAATGCCTTGCACAAAAAAAGTCAACACAAAGTTCTGTATCACCCATGCCTTTAGCGGGGGGAAGCCATCAGGGTGGAATGAAACAGCAGGTTAGTATTTAACCTTATACATTTAATTTCATAATTTACCTTGCTATAATTCATAAGATACCACTACTGAAACTGAACAAGATGTTTCTCTGAAGAATTCTGAGCTGGGTGAAAGTGAGCAAGGTGAAGACACCAAGACACTCCAAGAGAAGATTATAGATCTTGGAATTTGCATGGGCCAAGAGCTGTTTAGCACTTGCAAGCTAATGATGATGAGCTGTCTGGTGACCGCAACACCTTGGTCATGCATGATGAAAATGCCATGTAACCAGGGTCTCGGCACAATGGGCTGCGTTGGTCACGCCCTTGGCTATAATTCGACTGGTGAACTTGGTAAAATTGAGTCATCAGGGTTGAAAAACAAAACTGTAAAGAACTTCAGCCGTTTGAATCAGGAAGATTCAGGCAAAATGGACCTGTTGACAATGGCCAAGACAATCGGTAGTAGGATCTGGGTATTCGTGACCTGTGCGGCAAAGGACTGGTTCGATAAATGCAAGGGTCATGTGTTGACCTGTTTTGGAGACCCAATACCTATAGCCTGTGTCGTGGGTATGGACTGCAATGATGAAGTCCAGGTCCACCAGTGCTATGACACTGCTATGAGCAGTAATCCGGGTACTTTCACTGGAAAATCACCAGGATCTTCGAAAACAGGCGAGGTTGATTATTTCAGCCTGGTAATCAAATATGGCAAGAACGTCCAAGCTTACCTTATCTGTATTGGAAAGGAGTGGGTCAAATTGTGCCAGAACTTCATCATGAACTGTGCCTTCTCCCCATCACCCTGGAACTGTTTCACCACGATGCCATGCGCCAAGGACATTAATTTCAGCGGCTGTGTTGATAATGCATTGCTCATTAAGCATTCAGCATGGTTACCCACAACTACAGCCCCGCCCACAACCAATATGTTTGAAGAGTGGGGCGATGAAGAAAAGAGTATGGTGTTGAATACCATGGCCATTATCCCAGAGGAAATAACCGAGCCCACTGAGGAGGGTGGGGAGCAGACGCCTCAAGTTGATTGGCGAGGTAATATTATTACCAAGGCACCTAAAATAGCCAAGGTTAGGGGAAAATCAACGAAAAAGGTCAAACCAACTAAAGCCACGCCCACTAAACCTGGGATCAAAAAGAATTTGAAGCAAGGAAAGAGTTCCTCCAAAACTACCTCGAAACCCATCAAACGCCAGGTGAAAAGAAAAGACCATGGTGATTCTCAGGATGCAAATATGCAGTATGCATTAGCAACTATCATTGGTCCTATGAGTAGGGCTAGAAAAACAAGCAAGGTTGAAAAACCAGTTCATAGTAGAAAAGCTCCCACAAAAAAGCCGAAAGTTACCAAGGTGATTGATGAGTGAATTTTGGTTCAAAACTGTAATTTTAATTTCAAAGCTTATCTAAAATAAACAAAATTTTATGATAAAATTAACTGGGACATTCGGAAACGCTATTTTTCTTATATGAATAAAGATGAAATTAAAATGTCATATTTAAATGACCAAGGTGGTAGATTGATGTTTAATGTTGAAATTTTATCTGATTTTAATTATAATCATGGTAAAATTTTGAACAATTTAATTTACGAATAAAATTTGAAATTGCTGGAAACTAGAATATAATTTTTAACAAACTGCAACATCAATGCTATAATAATTTTTTATTAATTAATATGAACATGAGGGCCTTCCTCTTTTACCCGGACTTTGACCCGGACCCGGACCCGGACTTTGACCCGGACTTTGACCAGGACTTTTGATAGGACTTTTTAATGTTCACAGAAGTGGTGAAGATTTTAAATTTAATTTAATTGACCACTGGTCTTTAGTGGTCAGTTTTTAAAAATTGCATATTTTGTTGA
>JAQIXV010001127.1:0-11101 GCA_034700625.1 Tectocepheus velatus
GGCAAACCTGTGGGCCATCGGCGGTCGTCTTCAGTAATCAAATCGACGTTATTATAGAGATTGTGTGCGAACTCATCGGTCGTATCCGACTCTGGGAACCGACCGCTCATTCCACTGATAACAATGGGTTCAGTAACCAATTTTATGGAACACTTATAAGCACTCATTTTTAACCTGTTTAGAAAAAAATATTAACTCGAAGAAAACTTAAATTTTTCCTGAATTCAACTTTTATACTGAACAAGAGCAATTTATAATTTTACTCTCTGTTTGATAATTGAAATCAGAATAAGTTGTTTAATAAGTTTTTTAATAATAATTGAATGTTATCTCTGATATCACTAATCGTAATCACTAATGATGGTGATTGAGAATAAACAAAATTGGACCTTGGTCAATTTGTCACAGCTCCTAAATGACAAAATTCTCGATGTTTTTATTCATTAAATTCATTTGCTTTAGAACAGAATAAAAAGGGAAATCCTTTTGATTTGTTTGTAGGATCATAATTAAACCTTTCTCAAAGCCTCTAATTTTGCCAAGTTTGTTTTTTTACTACTTAAAAAGGAGAATTCCACTCCAATTGATTGGTACGAGTTATAAAATATTTTCAAAAACAGTTGAGAAGGAATTCAATTAAATATATCTTTTTTTTATATCATTCAAAAGTCGATTATCTTGTTTACATCCATTGAGAAAAGACTGGAAATATTTCTTAATATACTTAAAAACTAAGTGATTAGCAAGCTCTTTTTAAAAAACATCTTATTTATTGCTTAAAAAGTTGAGTTTCTGAGGTGACCTTGTTCATATTAACACATTGATTGACATCTTATATATATATTTTAACATAAATTCGAGTGATTTTTAATAATAGAGACAAATAATAATTAGAACCAATATGTGCTATAAATAGGCCCTGGGCTCTAATATTAGCTCCTGACAATTAGCAGATACAAATCAGTTATAATAATAGGTAAATGAATGGCTATTTATGTCGTATCCCTTTACAGTCAACTCAAGGCTAACCTCAAGGAACGGGTTTTTCTCTTTCAATGAATGGAAAAGTTATTTAATTATTTGAGACTTTTTTCCTCTTCTTTATTAATATTGAAAAAATAATTCATATAATTATTGTTATAATTAAAAATCAATTCAATAACAAAAATGTTTTGAAAAACAATTTGAAATTATTTGAAATATTTGTCAACATTTCAAGTCTTAAGACAAATAACTATTGATTTTATTTGCAATCATTTCAAACGCTTTCGCGGAAAAGTCTTCCGGATTTGTGTCCACTGTTTCGAAGTTGAGACGACCCTCCAGTCCCTGAAAAAACACATCAAAACATAATTTAGAGGGAAAGGCATAACATAGCGCTTGTGATGCCATACCTTTTCGGGCAGAAAATACGAGTCTCTGATCCGATCGAATGTATTCTTATCATTGATGTCGTCTTCAGCCAACTCATGAGGTTTTACGATAAGAAGTCTTCCATTCATTTGCAGATACTTTTGGCCGACGTTTCGCTTCAATTGTTTGAATTTCTTCTTCATATTCAGCCGATAATTGACAAAGAGTTTGGCCCTACGGAAGGCGTTCCTCAGTATCTCATCCAAGTCTTTGCTGACCAGAGACTTGCCGACAAATTCCTTGACTTCGGAACTGATTCTCTGCAGCTTTCCGTTCAGATCGGGTCTGATTTTAACCTCACGTGTCAACCGGTCTTTCATTACTTGCGGTAAGTCTTTTGATATGAATCGAGTGATCAGATCAATGAGTTGGTCGTCATCTAAGAGATGGTCGTCCAGTCGGGTGTCCGATAATACGTCAATAATGACGGCCCGTCCGACCGGCGCTCTCTTCTTAAGCATTCGCATAGCTATGAGAGCGCCGTAGAAGTGGCCGACAATGTCGTAGTCACCCGACGGGTGGATAGTCTTCAGTAGATTCGTGTAATAATCGGTAATATCTTTGATTGAACTCAAGTTTTCCATATCTTTAGTCCAATTGAGTCCAATGACGGGTCGGTTAAGCCTTTCTGCCAACCCTTCCAGTGATGCGAATATGCCCTCCAATGGGGGCAAAAAATAGATGGGTTTCCCAGTCTTGATGTTATTCAGACGGGAATGGCTTTCGTTGGGTATAACGAACTTAATTTTACTCAACTTTTCTCTTGCGATACGAATCTGTTCGGCAAAAGCCCTCAACTCTTCCTGTTTTCCGACTTCAAAGTCCTTCAACTGTTTTATTGTAATCGATTTGATGTCATTCAGAGACACTTTGATCTCGTAATCCCTTTCCAATCCCTGCTGTAACTCAACCGCAAACATAGACTCCATTCCTATTTCTCCTAAAGTCAAGTGTTCGGGCGTTGACTTCGGATCGATGCCGAGTGACGACCAGATCTGGTGAACGATACGCGACTCTCGGCTGCTGTACTGCGAGACACGTCTGGCTCTGACCTGAAAATTGATGAGATTTTAGATGTCTTTTGGTTTGAGGACAGAATAAAATGTTTTACTCACATAACAGGAGACCACAGAATGTGTTGTTTGAAGTAATTTATCCAAAATATCGAAACAAGAATTGATTCTCTGTTTGACAATACCTGAGACAGAGCTCAGGATCTCAGACTCGGCCAGAACTCCGACGTCACCGATAGGTCCCCATTGAATGGCGAGTCCGTGCAGACCATCCCTACGCCGGGCCTCACAAATGCGTTCGCAGACAGAGTTGGCGTAACCATAGTTTGATTGCCCGGCGTTTCCTTTACCACAAACTATGGACGAAAAGAGTACGAAATAATCCAAATTAAGGGACAGTTTTCTCGAGAGTTGATCCAAGTTCTCAAAAGTCTTGTGCTTTGAGTCAACGGTTTCGCAGAACTTATCGATTATTTGATTCTCGAAACGACAGTCGTTCAGAACGAGTGCCAAATGAAAGACACCACCGATTGGTCCCAACTCTTGCGCTTCTTTAATGAGTTGTTCCGCGCCTTCGATGGTATTTGTGTTATGAGTCGAGACTCTGATATTTGTGTCAAACATTTTGAATCTGTTTCCCAAAGACTCTATTCTTCTGTTAATAAATTTTTGGTAATCAGTTTTGACGCCTTGTCTTGAGGTCAGAATGAAATTTCTGGCGCCTAAGAACAGCATCCAATGGATTATTTCGAGTCCTATTCCGCCCAAACCTCCTGTTATTATATAGACTTTGTTTGGATTGAAATACGTTTTTGTCGTTACAATCATTTTCTTTGTGGAATTGAAACCTGTATTCAATACTCTTTGGTTTTCCTCATCTCTTATTCTGATCAGAATTTTTCCGATGTGTTTACCGGTTGTCATATAACGGAAAGCTTTCTCCGCCTCTTCGACGGCAAAGACTGTGCGTGTGATTGGTTTCACACAACCATTGGTTGAGTTCTTATGCATCCAATCGAAGAACTTTTTGGCGAAACCTTTGCTGTGATACAACTTGTGGTCAACGGATACGCCAATGAATGAGATATCCTTAAGAAATGAAAACATTCCCAACTGTTTGTTCATTTGGAGGTCATATTTTCCGATCTCCACAAATCGACCGCAATCGGCGACGCATTCATAACTGGCCTCCAGTTTATCGCCCGCCAGAGAGTTGAGGATCAGATCCACACCTTTCCCTTCAGTCAGAGCTTTAATCTCAAACTTGAATTGAATATCTCTGGAACTGAATATACGGTTCTCTGGGATATTGTATTCAGTCATTAAGAACTTCTTCTTGTCATCGGTTCCGACCGTCACATAGATATCACAGCCATAGTGTTTACAAATATTGATAGCCGCCTGTCCGACACCTCCCGCTCCCGAGTGAATCAAAATACTCTCATCTGAAGAGAAAATAATTATTAAATTCAATGAAATTATTGTCAGAAATTTTACTTCTCTGCAAATTAGCCCTTTCTATGAGTCCATACCATACCGTACTATAAGTGCTCAGAACAGTCACTCCGTCATCCATTGACCAGTGGTCGGGTATATGAGTGACAAACTCACTGTTCGTTTCAATAGATGTGGCGAAACAACGACTCATATCGAAACCCATAACCCGTTCCCCTGTATCTGTTCGACGGCCGGCGAACTCCAGTCCCAATACACAGTCAGTGAACAGATTCTGTGCTCCAGAGCTTATTCTTCCTGAAGAAGAGGTTACCATTAGATGAGACTACAAGTGAAGGGTACTTACCTGTGGCTAACATAACATCTCTGAAATTAAGTCCAGAGCTATATATCTTGCAATCGATTAAATCAAGTCTTCGATTGTTTATATCGAATGCCTTTTTAATAGGACTTATATTTTTGAAGTCAAACCACTGGAGACTTGAGAGGTCCCTATTCTGTCCGACATTAAGGAAGTATTCATTTGATTCAGTTTTGTCGTAGTCTTTGGGAAGAGTCAGATGTCTATAAGTCCCTAACTTTCCGTCTTTTAAGACATTTATCGCCAAATTATTGCATAAAATATCAGAAAAAGGCTTTTCGTTGAAATCGATCGGAGTTTTCATTGATTTGTCGCAATCGAAGAGACATCTGATGGTCTCTCCTCCCGGTTCCAAACGAAGACAATTAATGAGACCAATGATGCCATTAATTGACGAGTCATTAGCGATGAGCCAAATATTTTGGTGTTTGATATCGTTTTCATTAATAAATTTTATCCTTTCCTTCAGTGTTTCGAACCAATCCCTACAATCAACAGAAATATTGAAAACCTGCTCCTCTTTCGGTGAGTCCGGTATTTGAAGGGGTATTTTCCTGAACAGCAAAGCTGTGGAACCGATGCCATCAGATTTGCTGCCAATGATTGAAAACCCGAGACTTTTAGCTTCTTTTACGAAGAGTTGGATCTGATTCTCGAAATCCAAAGACTTTTTGTTTCCAATCAATGCATTCAAAGCCATCTCTGGTTCTGTCAATTGATATCTGAAGGCAGACAACAGAAACCCTTTGTTAACAATCGAGTCGTAGACGTCTTGCAAATGAGTCTTCAGATCAATAGTCCATAACTCTTGAGTGTAGTTAAGAATAATCAGATCATTAGGGGTTGGATCCGATGGAAAGGTAGACTTCTTTGGGTCCCATTCAATCAGTTTGAATGTCTTGTTCTTCAAGTCTTCGGGTATGGAATCACTTGATTTGACAGCAATAGTGTAGTTGACATCAATTGGATATATGGCGGCGGAAGCCAAATGATTGTCCACTTCTTTGGCCATCAAATTATTATTTAAATTTATTTCCAAAACATTTAAATCTTTTTTCGGGACATTGTTTTCGCTGACGATATCCAGAAGAGTGCGGATCAGCGGATCATTCTTCGAGATCTGATTAATGACATCTCTGGACATATCGTATTCTGGACTCAACTCCAGTTCCTTTACGAATAGCTTAAGATTGTTGTCATCGAAGTTCTGGTTATTATCTCTTTTGATGACTTCGAGTAAACGATTGATTATTTTAAGCAAAACGTGATTTTCATTCGATTCCATCAGATATTTATTGACCACTTCTTCGGCGACTTTATTGTTGTCCATCGAGTGTTTGATTCCATTGATTCCGAGAATGTCTTTGGCTTTCATCGCGAGTGCAGAACAAACCTAAAGATGTGATAAATTGATGAAAAACAATAACTTTTTGATAGAATAACATTTGGATCAGACCTTCAAGTATTGGTTCAGATATTTACGATCGCATTCTTCGATGGCATCCGATTCTTCGTTGGGAACGAACTGATAGTATTCCAGTTTCAAGTCCTGTGCATTAGTCTTGCGAGAAATGGGTATAGCCATCAGGTCCTCCACTTCCAGGCCGTGAGTGACGATCATTCGAGTGGTTATATTGGCGTAAAAGGGAAGTACCGATCGATACATTCGGAAATGAGATCCGACCACTCCTTCGAAGAGATTCTTGTTATCGATTTCCAAGAAGTCCGAGTCAGACTCGAAAACTTCTCCCTTGGGTGTAACCAAGTCGTCGAGAGCCTGTTCCTCATTGAATGGCTGTTCCTTTTCGTCCTGTGCTCTGAACTGAGCGATGGCTTCGTAGAGGACTCGGGGGTCGCATCGCAACGACTTAATCATAACCGGAACCATCATTTTCCTGACCGGCATCGCGACGGCCATCGACTGCAGCAGAGAATCGGCAAACGTTATCCAATTGCCGTCCCAGAGGACAGTCCCCTCCATTGTACGGAACCGGTCGGTGCGGACAGACTGAAGACCTCTGAAGAACGGGCCATAATCGTAGCCACCGATGCGCAGGTCTTTGTAGATATCATCAGCGGTCAGACATACGTCAGACTCGGTGTCGGACGTCTGTCTATCGCCTATCAGTTTCTGTACACTCAAGACGTGACGATTGTCCTCCGATGGGGTCCGGATTTTACCGCAACAGCAGACGTTGTTGTGCTCTAAGACCGAGAATTCACCTGAAATTCAGTCATAAAAAATGTTTGAAAAATAATTAACTGTTTGTCTGAATATTGTGTTTGAGTTAAGGCTTTATTACAAAAAATAAATGAATAAAACTATAGAAAGAATTGTTAGAAGGGCTTAAGTTATGGGTTTTCATTATAAACTGTAACTTTATTTTACAGTTTGAGTCTTTTCTTATAACTTTTTTGAGAACCATATTTTTTGGGTCAGTTAATTGGAAGCAATTTTACCTTGGACATTCTCTTTCTAACAAAAAAACAATAAGCAAAATTTTTGCAAACAAACTGTAATTTGTAATGAAATAATTTAATGTTCTTATTATTTACGGTAAAAAAATTAATAATTATTATAAATATTATAAATACTTATAAATAATTTTTAAAACTCTTTTTATGTTTAATTTTAAAGACTGTAATTATTTATAACTTCAGAAATTATTTTCTTATAAATCATCTAAACATCAAACATTTGGAACTTGGATTTGGTCGATTTTTTTCTACCAAGATTCCATTTTATAATATTTAATCAAGATTGAATTTTAGGATAGATTTACAAAATTGATCAAGATAATTTGATTCAAACCTGTTTGGTCATATAGTTTGACTTTGAGTCGTGTGACGTCAGTGTCGGACAGGAATACCGCTCTCCGGAACTGTACGTCTTCGAAGACAACTGGTATTTGGTTCCATATGCGGCCCTTCGAAGCGGCCAATTGTCTCCACGCGAGCATCAGATAACCCGTCGCCGGGAATATGAGGTTACCATCGATGCAGTGGTCGGGCAGGAAGTGATTGAATCGACGGCTCAGGTCTATCGTCTCGTTCATATCGTTAGCCGTATATCTGAAGTAATAGTCGGGATATTTGCGGACAAAATGAGTTTTCTTGTGATCCCAACACATGAGAGAACCGATCGATTGGGTGCCTCTCGGGACCGGCCACTTGACCTTCGGGTACAGGTTCTCGATATTTGGGTTGAGACCCAATTCGTATAGTTTTGCGATTGACGTCAAAAACTGATCCAAATTCGTGTCATTCGAGTCCCGCTTCAGAAGCGATATATATGTCGATGAGTCGAGTGTTTCAGTGACCGTACGGGCGAAGAGGGCGTGCGGTCCGACCTCTACGACAATGGCATCGGCGGGAAGTCCTTTGAGTTTGTTGTAGAAGAGGACCGGATTCACCAAATTGTTGACGAAATACTCGGCCGACGCGTATTTGAGCAGATCTTCGGGATCTGAATCCAATACTGAAGTTGATGTCCAACGCTTTGATCTGAGTCTGGGCTCCGGGAGAACGCGTCTGATCTCCTCGTTCATGCGTTTCGCACAGGAGGACAGGTATTCGCTATGGTATGGGATGTTATTGGACTCCAACTCACGAACAAAGACTCCCTTTTGGGTCAACTCTTCCACCAATTGTTTGATTTCATCAAAAATTCCTGAAAAACAAAATTCAATCAAAAAGTCTTTTGGAACTAATAAGTGATTACCAGAAATAACAACAGTATTCTTGGCGTTATTGCAGACGACACTAACTCCTTTGGGACACAACTGTTTGACTTCATTCCAGGACATCCCCACGACTGCCATCAGTCCTTTTGGTATCTTTTTATCGTTTTCTGTGACAACTCCTCTGAAATACGTTATGAGAAGCGCCTCTTCAGTAGTCAGACACCCGTCAGCGTAAGCACAGGCTATCTCTCCGAATGAGTGACCAATTATTCCGTCCGGTATTATGTCGAGTGATTCCAAGACATCGTATAATGCGATCTCTATAGCAGTTGTGGCACAGAATTTATTGGTCATCGTTGACATCGAGTTCTTGTCGTCGGAGAGCAACAGATGTTTCAGATCTATTCCGTGAGGTTTCAGTATTTGATGGCATTCCTCTATTTTGTCGGCGAATATCTTGATTGGCATTAAAGCCGTAGCCATAGCTATCCACTGACAGCCCAGTCCGGGGAATAGGAACCACACCTGACGTATAGTTTTGCTGACAAACGTAGAGAACTGTCTCTTATATTCATATTTCGATTGTTTGTTGTCTTCAATGGATTTCTTAATGAAAAGCGAACCTAAAAGTCAGTCCAAACACAGAATTAAAGGAAAAAAACACTTTTCTTCTATTAGAAGACAAACCTCTTATTGGAAAACCAGTTGAACTGATCTGTGGCTCGACTTTCATAGTGTCGGTCAAAAGGGCCAAAAAGTCTCGACTGACTCTTTGGGGGTTGTCTTCAATCCATTTACACATTCGATTGAAGGCATCTTCAGTACGACAGCATAGGTTCACAATCCGGGGAATTGTGTCAACGATTTTAAGACTGTCCTCATCGGCAGTCTTATAGTTGGGTTCGAGGAGTAGGTGTGCATTGACTCCTCCGATACCAAAGTTGTTGACTCCAGCGATGCCTTTGAAGACAGAAATGAATAACAATTTTATTATAGAAACGAAAGGCAAACAACTCTTGGATTCAGTTCTTATAGGAATACAAACCGGGAGTATAGGGAAGGCATTCATTGATTGGCCACAACTTGTGTGACATTTCTTCGATACCGGACTTAAGTTTCTTCAGATGAAGGTTCGGAGGAATGCATTGGTTTTCAAACGCTAGCAAAACCTTTGTAACCGATGAGACACCCGATGCCCCCTCCGAGTGCCCGATATTGCTCTTCAAGAGACCAATTGGTAGAAGCCCTTCCCTCTTAGGCTTAAGACAGTAGGCGTTGTAAATAGCTTTGGCCTCCTGTTGGTCACCGACCTGTTATAGGGAAAGGTATGTTATTCTGAGCTTATGATAGTTTGAGGCAATACTTTAGTGCCCGTCGCGTGCGCTTCGAAGTAATTGACTTTAAGGGGATCGACATTCGCCTCTTCGTATGTCTTAACCATCAGCTCCTCCTGACTCTCAGATGAGGGGAAAAACATTCCCATTCTTTTGTTGCCATCGATGTTGACCCCGGAGTTCAAAACTGTTGCGTAAATACGTTTGGCGTCTGATTTGCGCTGAAGAAGGAAACAGCAAACAGTCTCTCCTCTGACGAAGCCGTCGGCGCTCTCGTCCCATACTTTGGGTATGCCGTCCGGTGAGTTCAAATGAGTCGACTGAAAGATGTGGTTCGTAAACGGCTGTAGACATACCTGAGTGCCGCCGACTATCGCCTGACGACATTTGCCTATCAATCAGAAGATAATTGTTTTTGGAATTCAAATTAAACATTGACTGAAATATTTCATATAACAGTCGACTGAACTGATTGCTAAGCCTTGATATTACGCAAAATTAAACTTGGGTTTAAGCGAGGTAAAAGTTTTGATAGTTAAAAATTTGAACAAGTCACATTCACCCAACTTTAATAGAGATGAGTAATAAATAAATATTTTATTTTACTATCGATTAAAAGTTTACAGTTTGTAAGCATTCAATTCATAGGATTTTATGGATTGCTATTCATTGCTATTCTATGCTATCGTTTGCATGAAATAAATGTATAAATAATTTGACTAAAAGTAAACAAATTTCATATCAATTTGAAAAAAAATTGTTTCCGAACCTAATTTCAAGTCATTGACGGCTGTATTAAGTGCTACCAAACTCGAGGAACAAGCGGTGTCTATCAATAGCGAGGGTCCTTTGAAGTCAAACACGAATGATATGCGATTAGAGTAAAGACATTTAGAATTTCCGGGAATCCAGAGTAGGGTCTCTGTCATCGAGTTCTGAGAGTCCGGTTGAGTCTCCTCTGGAACTCCTTCAGGCATTCCGAAAGACGAGTACCCAATATATACACCAGTCTGTGACCCTCGCAGTGATTGCGGGCTTATACCTAGATCAGTTTTAAAATTAGCTTGGTTAATTTTATGTCGAATGAATACCGGCGTCAATGATAGCTTCGTATGTGGTTTCCAAGAGTAGTCTCGAGTGGGGATCAATAGTATCGGCCATTGTGTCCATAATACCGAAGAAGAGGCCATCGAATCGGTCGATGTCTTTGAGTTTTCCCATACGAGCACTCATTTCATACAAATCTGTGGAAAGGGTTTTGGGTTTGAATTACTGGATATTCTTATGTTTGGATCAGACCTGTAGGCCATCGGCGGTTGTCTTCGGTTATCATATCGACCCCATTGTAGAGATTGTCCGCAAACTCGTCGGTTGTATTCGACTCTGGGAAGCGGCCACTCATACCGCTGATGACGATATCATCAGTAAAGATCTTGGTAAACTTTTCTGACATATTTGTTATCAAATTTGAACTTGTTTCTTTATTCAAAAGGTTAGTTTCAAATACATTTATCTTCTTATCTGACAATTGAATCACAAAATGAATTGAATTATGTTTTGAGTCAAAACTGATGTAAAAGAATTCAATTAAAAAAAAATGTAATAAAAATTAAATCAAATTATAATTAAATTAAAAAATTTTCTAAAACTCGAGGAAAATACTTTTGACACTTAAATTACCAAGGGAAGTTTTCTCCAAAAAAGACAATTCTGATTGTTCTCAACGAGGAATTAATCGATAGATTAATAGACAAAGAGTTCAATAAATTAATCCGTAATTACAGTTAATTATAATCTTGTTTAAAAAACTTTTCATACTTTTAGAGACAAACTTCATTCAAC
>JAQIXV010001128.1:0-11091 GCA_034700625.1 Tectocepheus velatus
CCACCGAACTTTTCCTGTCCGGCGGTGTCCCACACATTGAACCGAATCGGACCCCGATTTGTGTGAAATACCAACGGATGGACTTCCACTCCGAGTGTCGCTAAAAAAGTGATTAGATTTAAAAATAAAGTAATAAATGATTGGATTTTGACATTATATGTGAGCCATTGTAAGACATACCGACGTATTTCTTTTCGAACTCTCCGGTCAAATGTCTTTTAACGAAAGTTGTTTTTCCGGTCCCCCCGTCGCCCACCAAAACACACTTAAATTAAATTATAATTAATTATTTTGAGTAAAATTAAGGAAACAATTGATTTATACCTTAAAGGTAGGCATTCCGTCCCCTTCTGTGGTTTGCATTTCGACTATCAAACGACAAATCAAAACAATTATTGATTTAAACGACAATTAAAGAGAAAATATTATTTGTTTTAAAAACTCACCTCTCGTTTGGAATCAAATGAAGATGTGATGAAAATTAATAATAATTTTGTTTGAAATAAAATGTTCTCGAGTTGTGAGAGTTGTGAGAAAAGCCGGTAATAATTGACTCTTTGAGTTGTGAGTGAAGACACGCTTTTGTCTGGGATTCGCATTAATGGCATTAATGGCGGAATTCATATAACGTTTGATTCAAAAACCTTTTGATTTGTCTCTCAGTCTCTCAGACAACGCTCTCTGTTGTCAATAATTTCATATATATTCACAAAAAACGTTACGTTTTGTTCACACTTTTTAATGACCCCATTGTCTGACAAATAATAAATAAATTAACTTTAATTGGATTTAAATATTCTCTCAGTTTATTGAACTCGTCGTAAGGTATTAATACAGCAATAATTCAATTTCCAAATTAGTCTAAAAATAAAAATAAGTTTAGATTTGAATTGAATTGAAAAACACTCGTTTGGTTTGACTTTAAGACAAATAAAAACTTATTGAGAATCGACTTAAGGACAAAATTATATGAATTTTAGAAAAGATTTATTTCTAAAAATAATGAAACAAAAAAATTCTTTAATTCCAATAAAAGACATAAATTTTTAGAAAAAAAGAATTAATTTTTTAAATGATTTTTTGTATTTTAATGAATTCATTCGAAGATATGATGTTTTAATTCCATTCGTCGACTAACGGTGTTTGGTCTCCGCGAACGTTAGGTGTGTTTGCCGTCGGACTTATCGACATCTGTGAGGAAGCGCCGGGAGTGGCATAGAGTGGTGTTCGGGGTTTAGTTTTCTGTTTTGTGTTCCAGTTTTCGGCCAAATTACTCCATTGAGCGCCTGTTCGAGAGCCCGGCCTCTGATTACTGGGTATGTGTTGTGGCGGAGGCATTGATCCGGGAGTCGTCGGCGGATAATTGCGAGGAGTCGTCAGATTGGGAGTAGTCATCATTGGAGTCACCGATGCGTTCGACTGACCGTAATATCCACGAGAATTGGCAAATGGAGGGCCCATCGACTGAGCGCTTCCAAAGGCAGCGGACGCGCCTCCAAACGAAGGGGTCTGACCCGCGACTTGTGATAAAGTGTTGAACATATGGTTAGGCATAGAAGCGGCCGCTCTCTGTATGGCCTGCGGATCGATATTAGGTGTAGACGCGGAACCGATATAAGAGGACTGTCCGGCAGGCGTTCGCATGACTGGTGTCGTGACTGGAGTTCGAGGAAATGTCGAGCGATCGTTGAAATGTATTTTAAACCATTTGAAGAGAGCGCCCACCGATCGAAAGGTCTGCATTCGATATCGTAATCCGTCGGGCGTTAAGGTTATGAACTCATGGAATGGCCTCAGATTTGGCTGATATGACAATAAGAACTTTCCCGGAAATTCTGACACAAAATGAGACACAATTCAGACATTTATTTATTATTTTGGAGTAATTCATGAAAGAAGTAATACCTTTGGAGGCGGAGACAAAGTAAGGTATCCTTTGGGGGGCCTTTTTCTTCTCTTCGCGAAGCATTCGATCCAATTCTTCACGTTTTCCGGAAACGTCTTTAAAGTACTTATAACTAATCAAATCTCTGGTATAAGAAGCCATTGGTTGGACATAACGGGCAATAATTTCGTCCAAATCTTCGTACGACTCATTATTTATATACAATTCGTGACCCAAACTGAAAGCGTTGTCTTTTCCCTCTTCCCTGATGTCTATGTGTTGGTGTATTCCGTTGTGGACTTTCCACGTGAGGGTCAAGTGATCATTAGCCTTAGAAGAGGGTCTAATGATGGCATCACCTTGCTCCATATTGTTCAACATCTTCTCTGCCTGTTTAAAGTCAATGTTATGGAACGAGGGGTGAACTATAATCCTCTTTATATACGATTGTTTGTTCTGACGTCGTTTGCTCTGTTCTTCGAGAGCCTTATCCTTGTCTAAGGCCTCGAAGTAGTACTTGTGATCCAATGCAGGTTTATATTGATTGTATGTGTCGTTCAGATCAGAGGTACGACATGTCAGGTCAACCGAAAACTTTTCGACTATTATTTTGGTGACCCGACAGTGAATAGTCATTCCGATCTGAACTCTTTCGAGGGGATCGTTAACCTCTTTATCACTAATACTTTTGGTGGGGACGAGACCTAACAGCCCGTTGTCGAGACGGACTTTGATTCCAATGGCCTGACCCGGACAACTGCCGGCGTCGAAATGGTTCCACACTTCACTCAATTCTGGAAAATCGCTTTTATTACAAAAGGGACACTTCCAGAGACCGGTCTCGTCATTGCGGACGGGATTTGCGTTATCCAACTGATCAGTCATTGGCTTCTTTCTGGCGACTGACATCACTTTTCCGGTCACAAGTTTTCCGATATAAAACGAGTCGTGAGTCTCTCCGGTAAGCATTCGGAACACTTCCTCCAAATTAGGCGATCGGTAAGGAATTCGATGGTCTTTGAATCGATTGGTTAGTTCTGCTCTTATGTCGTAAAGGGTTATAGTCTTCAAACCCATTCCCTGTCGGTCCAGTTCTTCAGCGAAAGCGTCTAAATCCAAATCTTTAAGTTTTTCGGGATTTTCGATAATTTCTTCCAAAGCCTGCGCGGGATTCGTCTCATTGTCCTCATCGTATTCGAGAGCGTCGACCGCCATCTTTCGCGCCCATTCATAGGCCTCCGGATGGACGCGACTGCTGTCCAGTATCTCAATGTATGTGTCAGTTCCGGAGTCACTGAGAGAGGCGGTGTCTATTTTAATGAAGCCTGCACAGTTTATGAACACTACTTTTCCAATATTGCAGTTCTGAACCAATTGAGTCCTGTTCTCTAGAAGAGGTGTCTGTTGTTTCTTGAGTGTTCTAATAAGATACGCCCCCTTTCGAGGACCCAGTCCTCCAATGAACTGTACGAGTTGTGATGTGTGGGGGTGTACTATAGCCCGGTTGACATCAACCCCCACTTCATTGACTTGATTTACAAACTCTAAGTAAAGACTGTTTAAGAGTTCGTCTTTCGGGAGGTGTTCCTGAAGTGAGTGATATTTAATGCAAAGGATCTCTTCGTCTGCAGTACAGAGTTGTGAGTACTCAATGAGTGGGTCCTGTAATCGACGCGCAATAGATATCGCCTGACGGAGGAGTGGGGGGTAGTTATGAAAGTCAGTCAAAGCCTTTTTGCTGTTCATATAGACTGTCGAGAGTTCACTGTCGACGAACTCGACTGCAATTTGTGGAAATTGTTCCGTTTCGTGAAGTTCTGTGACAATGGCTTTAATGTCTTCGACGACATACCGAGTGATGAGTGTATCGCAGGAGACGCCAATCACGTGAGGCTTCTTCTGAAGAATAAATTTTTTGAGTTTATCGTTATCTTTGTCTCGAAGACTCCTCTCCTGGTCTGTCATCCAATCAGTTTTTCTGAGCATAAAGTACTCTAACTTCAGATAATCGGTGACCTCTCCGTCGCCGTCAATGACTGCAGCGAACGACGCATTTTCATTGTTCGGAACGAAAACAAAACCCATTATTCGAAGGCCTTCTCGAGTGTCAAAGTCTTCGTCGTCTTCTATTTGGACCTCATCTGAATTTATCTGATACGGAGCGATACTGATCCAAGAGGACAGTCGTCTCACACTTTGCTATTAATTCAAATGTCGATTAAATGAGTTTTAATTAAAAATAATTTTTGAAAATATCTTAAAAACAGAAAATCAGTGTTAATTTTCCTCCCGGAATAAGCAAACCATCATTTGGGACAACCCTTTGATGGCTGGGAATAGTGAGAGGACTCTAAAACTGAGAACAATCAAAGGATACATACTTTTATGATCGCTTCCTGTGCCTCAATCATGAGTTTTGTGGTCAACTCCTTCTCAAAGCTCGGGTACAGGAACTTAGTTAAAGCCATTTCGAGAGCGGAGGCCCTCTGAGCGTTCCATTGCTGGACATTCTGACTGAACTCATCCTATAATACAAATAATGATCCAAATTATACAAAGACATACGTATTGACAAAAAATGACTGACTCTGTGATAGAGTTGTGATATTTCGTTGAAATATGTTTGAAGTATTGGTTGATTGCTCTGATTATCCAATTTATCGATAGTTATCTCAAATTCCATTAGACCTTCAGTTTTGGCGATCATTAGTTGAAGGAATTGGTCGCCACCTAAGGATGTAATGGGTTTGTCCAACAAGTATTTGATTGGATAACAGGGATGGTTCTCATCGATCTCTTTATATCCTTTTTTAGAGGGCCGGGCCTGAAGGTGAGCCCTTTCGAAATATGTCAAACGCATTGTCTTACGAACCAATGGATCGCAACTGATTTGTTTGGCGACCATAAAGTTGGCCGCAGTCAGCACTTTGTCAACTGAAGGGAACCGGTGACAGACGTAATCTTGAGCAGCTTCCAGTGGTTCCACCGGATACTGTTCCACTTCGTGGCGCTGATAGTTATCTCTCAAATTCTCTCCGAACTGATCGGGAGTTAAACCAAATTTAGTGACGAGTCCTATAACTCCGGCCTCTTTGCAGATGGTGTACGTGTCCTTCCTTTGAGCCAATTTCATTGATGACAACTTTGAGTTGAGTTGATCCTCGTCTTCAGCCAATGCTTTGTCTGCGTCCTCTTCTGTGGCCCCTTCTTCGAGACGTCTCTGTTTTTCTTTGCGAATCATTTCTTGTTTCATATTCGGCACTTCAGAGGAGTAGTAGAGCTGAAAGTGAAGCCAACAGTCCCTCAACTCTTCAAATGTCTTCACGGAATTGACTCTTTCAATGTCGACGTCGTTAATGAGTCTAATGCCTTCAGGAAGGGGTGCGTCCGGGTCTCGCATTATCTGTTCTGTTTGGTAGGTCTGCATATTTCGGAAGAGTTTCGAAAGATTTGCTTTTCGTGACTGCAATTGACACCACTTCTCATCCCATTTGTAGATAAGCCATAAGTCATTGACACTGAGGTCAGGTTCAACGTATTCTTTGCGGTAATGAGTAATGAACGGCACTTCAAGCAATTCGTTTCTCATGAATCGGAGGGCGTTTTCAATCTTGAATACGGATGACTGCGGTTTGCGGCCACCCGTCGGCTCACGCTTTCCTTCGCCAGACTCGTCCTGAATAGAGATGGTTTGTGTCTCAAAGACATTGTTGTAAACCCATTTGGACTCCGCTATTATCTCCTGTTCATCACAAGAGGTCACCGGAACTGATCTCAATTGGAAGCGCTCGGGAATGTCTGCGTTTCTGATATCGTTATCTACTTTTGTTAAATGACTTCTTTCGAGTTCCGACGGTTCGTATATTTCGAAAATACTCTTTCGGGCGGACCTTCGCTTTCGACCGCCTTTTTTGGAGCGCTCCGACCTCTGACTGTCATTGAGGTCTCCCTCTTCGTATTCGTCGAGTTCTTCATCTCCTTCTTCGTCATACTCTCCGGTTTCGTCGTAACGGTTGACCTCATCGTAATCGAAGTCGACACCGAAGATGTCCTGAGCCTGTTGTAGGGCTTCGTCTGTAAACCGATGAGACTTTGGTTTGCGAACGCGCGGAGCAATTGGCCGGTCGTCGTCGTCGACAATGAAGTTGTCTTCATCTGAACCCTCAGAGCCTTCAGAACCGGAGAGCTCTGCGAACCTGTCGTCAATGGCTTCGCGATCGCTTCGATCCCTTCTGACAGCAGTTGGTGTTTGGTCGGGCTCTTCGTCGTTATCGAAGAGTTCATTAGCGATGGCTTCCCTGTCGTTAATCTCTTGTCCCTCATTTTTATCCTCGTCTTCGTCGTCGTCTTCGAGTCTTTTAATTCTTCTGAATTTTTTCTTGCGTTCTATACGACGGCCCAAATTCTCTTCAATAAGATCGTAGTCATCGTCTTCGAGATCTTCTTCGAGTTCGTCTTCATCTCTATTCCTCTTTTTTCCGGTCACCTCTTCATCTGATTCTTCAGGTTCTTCCTCCTCCTCGTCGTTAATAAGATCTTTCATTTCATCCCTAAGTCGCTCCTCGTCTTAATTCAAACGAAGAGTTAATAAAATAAAGACAAAAGACAGTGAGAAGAGGTATACCGTCTTCTTCTTCTTCATCTGAATCTTCAAATCGAGTCCTCTTTTTGTTCTTCATATCAGTCCTCACGCCTTCATCTTCGCTGCCATCAGAGAGTTCTGCCTCTCTGTCGAAGAATTCGTCGGCCATTCTGTGGATAAAAGTGAAGAACCGGTTATTGAGAGTCAATGGCAGTCAATGGCAACACATTATCGCAAACAATGAAAAAACCTTTGAATTGAAAGTTGTTTTCAATTTATATTAATCTTAAATAAAATTTAAGAAATCGATTAGTAATCGATGTGTTCGTTGACCTCAGGAACCATCAATTAATTGGAAAACAAAAGATATTATAACTTAATAATTGAATTGATGTGAAAATTGATTAAAATTAGAATAAATTCAATAAAAAAGTGTTGAAATCAAACGCAATGTCAACGCAATGAACGACTGAAACACAGATTCATAACAAACCTCTCATTAAAAACGTTTGTCGAAAGGATGAAACCCTTGCAGTGTTTAATCGTAACGTTGTTTATGTATTTGATGTTTATTTTGGTGGTTAAGGCGTTTCATCGATATATCACTCATTAAATGATAGACTCTTTTGATAAATATTTGACATTAAATTGTTTGCCAATTGTTTACCAATTGTTTACCAATTGTTTACCAATTGTTTGCCATCAGAAGTCTATCAAAACACTGAATGTTTGGCATTAATAGCATTTGAGTCCAAGTGATGACAACTGAAAAAACTGATCCGATTTAGTGATTGTCTGAATGATTTCCAATGCTATTACTTCGGCGACAATTTCATAACCTTTTGGGACAACCGATTCGTTTAGATATCTATCGCTTCACTAATTGCTGTCAAATTATGGTCACAAAAATTAATCGAAGAAATGATAGCTTTTATTGGATTGGATTCGTTGTTCTCATCTGTTCCGTCATTTTCTACTCCAATATCAATAAATTAGTATTAATTTAATTAAATTTAATTAATTTCAAGAGATATAACACTTTTATTGTCCAATAGTTGGACCGTTTGATCATCACATGTGTGACAGTCCTACTGATGATGGCATTAGTCTATTGGCGATCTCCAGTCTTCAGGGGTTTGTATCTTCAGTTTTGTTCCTTTTTTTGATTAAATGATTTGATGACAGAATCGATTGTAATGTTGGATAACGTTTGGGGAATGGAAGTGACTCAAGAGTATTGGTTTTGTGGCACCATTTGGAAGCGATCCCAATTCATTCTGACCAAAGATATTATCATCAATGAGGCCATAACTATGGTAACCATAACTATAATTATCTAAAAATAAGACAATTAATTGTTTTCAATCAATAGCATAGAGTTATATACTATTTGGTTGCGATTCCGCACTCAATGAGTCGTTTGTTTGAAACCGAATGCAAACAATCGATTAAACCGTTTTCTAAGTCAGAGATAAACCAAAAGATGAATAGAAAAAGTGATCCAAAAATTGGTACCAAAAGTAATAATCAATTGATTCCTCTATTTTGCAATACGTATCCCCGAATCGATTGTTTAAAACTTATATACAAACAAATCAATGTCTTTAAGACTAATATAAATCGTGTGAATCCTAAACAAGTATTGAATCAAAAGATGCAATCATTTTCACCGACAAATTCATTGAACCATCAAAAGAATGGCTTTAAAACAGGAGTCACTCCTCTCTTCGAACGCCACAAAAACTTATAAAATATTTGAGTTAGTCATCAATTGGTGACTAAAAGAAGTGCATTAATTCTTGTGCTTTATTTTAAATATGAAGTCAAAGACAGTCACTACACCACTACCTGTGCCTCAAAAGCTTTTCAACTGAACGTTACATTAATTACTGAATTACCGAAAGTGTTACTTATATTAAATATTAATATAAAACAGATTTAATATATTGAATATTGAAAATACTATTAGTATTAACGTTGAAATCACATTAAATTTACGTTCAATTAAACTATTTTTTATATATTTTTTCAAAAAATAAATTCAATTCAAACCCATTAGAGTCAACACATTTGTATTGACATTATATTCAACTCACAAAACATTATTTGCATTGAAATAAAAATCAATTCTAATTATATTTGAAGAAATGAGTAAAACAGAGATAAATATACAAAATATTTATTTGTTTTAAATTCATAATAATGTCAATAATTTTTCTCATAATTAAGTTTCGGATCGAATGAAAAAATCATTGGAAATGATTCCAAAAGGAAATGATGTTTCGGTTAAATAAAGTTTAAGTAATTCGAGCCAAACAACAGTAATTTGAGCCATCAATCAATTATTGGTTCAACTGTTGCGGTGAGTCTTCATGTGTTTGTAGAGACCCGAACGCCACGAATACTTTTTACCGCATAAGTGACAGATCTGTCAGTAAATGAAAAGCGCATTAATAGTGATAATCAATAAAATGATTTGAGAGGACAGACGTGTTCTTTATTCTCCTGTCCGTGGATTCGCTTCATATGGATATTGAGACTCGAATTTTGTGAGAAGACTCGCGGACAGAGTGAACAGTGGATTAGATCTAATTTTTCGGGATCTGACTTCATATTCATTAATAATGGCATTGCTCTCGCATCAGGTGATGTCGGCCTCTCATTATTATTTGCATTGTTTGAGATGTCTTTCCTGTCATTAAAAACAAATCAAAACAAATTCAAAAATAATCGAAACATACCTTCGATTTCGACTCTGGACTGAAGACTTCATTTGGGGACTTCTTTTAGTTAAAGGGGGAAGTCTGCAAATGGAAGGCTTTCCTCTGGAAGTGGAGGGCATTTGGTTGTTATGGGTATCGTCGTCGTCGTCGTCGTCGTCATTGTCTTGTTGTATAAACTGTAGATCGTATTGACTCTCCATTTCTATCTCGGAGTAGTCCTCCTCTTCATTGTCACTCTTTTCTATGACTTTAAATGAATCTGAATTTGTTTTAGTCTTCTCTTCTGAATAAATCATTTCTGATTTGATTTTTCGCGAGATATGTGAGACATGTCCTGAATGTCCTGAAAATGTTTTTTTTCTTTCATTTGAATGATTGTCGTCGTTATCACTGACTTCTTCTTCGCTAATGAAGTCACCGTTTGATAGTTGTCTGTAATCAGGTCTTCGAGTTTTCCTTAAACTCATTCCAATGGAACGCTTGGAGTCATTCAATGATTGCTTTGGTTTTGATTTGTGAGCCGACAAAGGAATGGGTTGAAGGGGTTGAGTGGCTCTCAAATTATTGTTTGTCTTATCTGAAGAATTGGTCGAAGGATTGGACACATCGACGACCGCAGACTTATTGAAATACTTTTCTAAACCCTTAATGAAAAGAGTCTGAGCGCTCTTTGAAAGAGATGACACCTGTTCCACAGGAACCACTACTTCTCCTCTATAGAGGAATTCCACAATCGCTTTGAGATCACAAAACGGCATGTCTTTGATTATAAGGACAGGGAATTGGAACGGGTTCTTGAATGCGGCTAAAGGTTTATATAAATATCAATTGAGTTATAATTGAAACAAAAATTGATAAAAATTGACCGAAAATATTACGAAAATAAGTAGAGCCGGCGCTCAGAACCATTTTATGAGCCTTAATGGTATTTCCTTCACAGGAGAGCATGACATCTACCATGGATTCATTGCGTAGATAGTCATCGAATGCTTCCATCATATCTGTCTTATGGTTACTGTACTCCAAACAAAACGCTAAGTTTGAAGAGTTGGCCATAACTGCAAACAAATATTAATTCAATCTTTTGGATACAAATCAGAGAAACACATATTCCTATTAAATACAAACTTTTCATTTAAATCAAAGCTTTCACTCAAACTCTTAAAACTATATGAAAAATATTTTTGTGATATTTTGTGATATTTGATAATTCAATCAATTTTTGAACATTAATTACAATATGAGTAATGTTTGACAAAAATATGAATAAAATGCTCTCATATTTGTAGCATAAGTTAAATTATGGTAAGTATCCGGACTCCGGAGTATCCCTAACCGCATGCATGAGTGACAATACATGAACACACATTTAACACATAACTCACCAGTTATTCAAATAAATCCAAATTCAATTCAAATTAGATTTGATTTGGGATTAAAATAAACAAAAATCAATGAAAATAAGTGAAGAAATGGTTTAATAGATATGTATTTCAATGTGAATATCGAGTATCAAAAGCAATGATAGCACTGACTCTCAGACAATGTTTTTGAGAATAACTGGTTTTCACAAAACATTGAAATATTGGCGCAAATATTGAAATAATGAAATTGAGCAAGGCTATATTCTTTTCTCAATACTTATCAATGATAAATTACTAAGTAATTGACTGATATTTCATTTGGAGGTAAAAATAAAATACAACTAACCAAGGTTAATATTTCGTAAGTTATCAAGCAGAAAAATTGTTGAGATGCTGAGGTATATAATAGTACAACTGAAATCAATTGTTGCAAGAATGCTTTTTTATTAATTTCACAAAATAAACATTTGAGTATCCTGATTTAAATTTACAAATAATTACGGACATTATCCGCGATTATAAATTAGTGAAAAATTT
>JAQIXV010001129.1:0-11090 GCA_034700625.1 Tectocepheus velatus
ACTTCAGGTGATATCCATTTGTCTTTTGAGAAGAATTTGATGCTTTTCTTTCTCAATGGTATCTGTGTTTCAAATATTTCTTTTATTTTGTAGTTTAAATCATTTGTCAACTGATCCACAGTTTTGTCTTCACTCGCATTGACATCAGTTATCATTTTTTCAATTTGTTTGATGTCGATGTCAGTCCACTTTCGGTAGAAGATAGTCGAATGAGATTCAGATCGATGTCTGTCCCCCACTCGTAGCTTACGTCCGGCAAATATCGGGAAGTGGTCTGAAAATGGAATTTTCAAAACCCCGGAACCGCTTATATTGTTTGGACAGTTTGTGTAAAAGTGGTCTAAAAGAGATCCATATCTTGTGCTCTCTTTTATCAATTGTTCAAAACCATTGTCCGATAGATTTGTGGACCAAATGTTGTTTTTATTTGATTTTATGTCGACATTCATATCGCCTATAATCAGACATTCGTTCGGTAGATATCGCGACAAAAGGCTATTGAATTGTTCAACGATTTTGTCATTCATTGCATTCGGTTTGACATAAACTGTGAACACATGAAATGGTTTTGAAATTTTTTGTTTGATTTTAATTACTATTATTTCGAAATCAATATTGTCTTCAATAACCACTTCTTCATGAGTAAAGTTTGACCCATTCATGGCATACACTGTTAGACCACCTCCACGTCATATTCGGTCTTTTCGGTAAAGAGTATAACCATTTAAATGAAACTCTGAGTCAAAGTGTTTGTCCGATGAGAGCCAAGTCAATCATTAAATGTAATCACAATTCACTTATGAGTTCACTCTTCACCTCAGGATCTCTCTCTCTCTCTCTCTCTCTCTCTCACAACAAAAAAGTTGATTAAAAATAAAATAATTTATTATTAAATTCGAAAAAAAATTTTATACAAAAAAATACATTAAATATAATAATAGTTTTTAAGAGAAAAATGAATTAAATTACAAAATAAAGAGAAAATTGATTCAAAAGGAGAGTCAGCCCTCGAAACGACTGTTCTCTTTCCCTCTCATAGAGAGGGACAAAAATGAGTGAAGAAAAGCGAAAAATTTAAACGAAATTAATTTGAATCGATTTTTTCAATTGATTTACTTTCGCGACATTCAAATCGATTACGACTTTATGCTCTTCGAGGGGTTCGGCAGCCGTTGCCTCACCGCCGGCACCGGACGTAGCGCTGGGAACAAGTCTTTTGTATTTTTTGGCCAACTTTTCGACATTAGTTAACTCTATCTTAGGTCTGGCCTTCGATTTGACGGCCCGTCGCCGTCCGAACTGCGGGTAGTCGTGCTTTCGCCGGATGTGGTGCCGGAGGTCGTCCTTCCTGTAGAACTTTGAGCCGCAGTTCTCGTGTTCGCATACGTACTGTCGCTCCGGACAATGGGTTTCCCTCTTATGTCGGGCCAAGTCTTCGAAAAACAGAGAAAATCAAATTTAAGGTCAAAACAAAAGGTGGAGTTCCTCTCAAAAAAACCTGTAGTCCTCGTGAAGGCAGCCCTACAGCCCTCGACATCGCATTTGTTAGGCCTCTCCCCCGTGTGCTTCAGTTTATGTGTCCGGAGTGCGTACGGCGCCAGAAATGACTTTTCACAGCCTGTGCCGGGAGTTAGTCAATGAAATTAGCTGGGTACTAATTGAAACTTACCTGGCCAATCGCATTTGTGTGGCTTCTCGAGTGTATGGCAGGCCTTCACGTGATTCTTAAGCAATTTGTAAGTGCTAAACTTCCAGGAGCACCCTGGCCAGTCACAGCTGTACTGTTTCTCAACCATATGTATACGTTTGTGCTCTTTAATGCTTCCCGGGTCTGAACAACTGTCCACCAGTTGAGTAGAGCACAGAATAATTGGTTAGAAATCAGTTTATAATTCAATTGTATTAATATTTATACGAATTAATTGAAATCTATTGAAAATCTATGAAAAACATTGGAAACTGACGACTCATTCAACTGTTTTTCGGGTCAAATGTGACCAGAGGTCAGCCCTACGGTTAAGTGGGACCTACTGTTCAACTGTTGTAAAGTGAGGACAGGTATGGGGACAAACACACCTGTATTCACATCCATCGAAGTCACACTTATATGGCTTCTCTCCGGTGTGTATCCGGTAGTGCTTCTGGAAGTTACCGGAACTGTCGGTCGCGTATTCGCATCCCTCCCACGAACACCGGAACCGCTTAACGCCCGGCGCTGTCGGACAGGTATCACAACAAAAGAGAGTTTAAGAGAAAATCAATGAAAAAACACTTAAAACCAATTGAATGCTAACCTCTTTGGGGAGGTCTCGGCCTTCGGCCCCTCTTCGGTGTCTTAGCGGTCGTAGGAGTGGCCGAAATGGATATGTATTCGGCGGACGAGTCGTGCTGTGCGTCACCCGAATCGCTGACCCCTTCCCCACTGCTGGGCATCACCTGATGGACAACATATTGGACACAATTGTCGTCAATCTCGTCGTCGTTGAGCTGATCCACGAGTCGAGTGGCGGCCGAAAAGGCTTCGGACCCGTCCTTAGTGTCGACACTCGGCGACCGCCTCTTACGGATATCTTCCCCATCGACGCCATCATCGGATCCGTTGTTGACGTCTTCGTCGCCGAATTCCAAACGATTCAAATCGGTCTTCAATTGACAGTACTCTTCGTCGAGTCGTTGCAGTTCTCTGTCGAATGGGACCAACTGTTCGGTCAGTTGTTCCGTGTATTCGACGGAACCGTTCGACTGAAGAATCAGTACTTTTTGTTCTAACGATGTTTTGATGGCTTCGAGTGATATCATCAGTCGTTTGAGTAATTGATTGCTATTAAGTAATGACTCGTTTTCTTCCTCGAGAACCGCATTGCAGTCCATCAGCTGATCGTAGCTCTGCTTCAGTGACTGATACGACTCGTAGTCTATAATCCGATCCATTGTTTAGATTTGATTTTTTGGTGACATTTAATGTAAACAATAAATGATTTTATTTGAAAAAATAATTTTCAATATAAATGTCAGCTCTTGTTATAACACAAAACAAATCATCTGTTGATTAGATTTGAGTCTATTTTACACACTTTTTATGCGTTAAGACATGTTTTATGTGTTTATAAAAAGTACTGAATATTTGTTATGTTTAGTCTGTTTTTCGTTTGATTTCAATGATTTGAGTCTAGTTTTGGTCCGTTTTTATGTAATAGATATCAATGTATTTCTCAACACTTATTGTATGTAAAAAAGGTTTGAATTGTATTTCATATAATTTATGAATGAAAACATCAAAACATCAAAAAACGTAAACAAACGGTTGTATTGAAAATCATTTACAGTTTGTATCACTTATTTCGGGATCAAATCCAATGTCTTTGACGCAGACAATGGACTGCGTGGTCATAGCCCGGGTCAGTTACGATCAGATGAAGTTGGAGTCGGATCAGTTCCAGACCCGTAACCAAGAGTTGGAGCGGGAGAACGAACTCCTGAGGAATGAGTTGAGTCTAATCAAGAAACTTAACGATGCGCTCGAAAACATCAAGTTCAACTTGGACAAACTGGTCCAGGCTGTCAGGGAACAGTTCAGCCTTGCTGAGACGCCGTTTGACAGCGAGATAACCATGTGGCAATCCGAATATTCAACCATAAAGGGAATGTTAACCCAATTGGGACTTTTGAATACCGAGGACTCGTTGCCCACAATGTGTACGACTGTTACGAATGGCACCGAAACTGCGGCTGAGTTAGTGTTGACCGCCGATCAGATCTGGACGGCCAGCGCTGTGGCCAACGCGTGCGCACAGCAGTCGACAGCCGACGCCACAGGTTTGGACAACGAGGGCTATATGTGTGCCGACGAAGACCTCGCTAATAATCTTGGGAAGAGTGGCGATGAGGGGGAAACCCCTGCCGAGGGTCAGAAGTCAACTAAAGTCAGACAACAGTCGAAGAAATCTAAGGGTAATTCACCTATCAATTGAAATTTTGAGCAAGATCATTAGATAAACTTGATAAATAGCTACCAATTTAACTAGCAAGCTAACTTTTGAGCTGAAATTTCAGTGTTTTTATCACAATTTTTATTATTTTTGAAAAGTTTTCTGAACTTCTAAACCCCGCCCCTCCCTATCAATAGCCCCGCCCCTAATGGATGGTGAGAAACGTTTCAAGTGTACCTGGAAAGACTGTGCCTACGCCACGGACAACCGTGGTAACTTTCAGAAGCACTACAGAATACACACCGGAGAGAAGCCATACAAATGCACACACGATGGCTGTGCCTACAGGTATGTCACTCCTCCCTCTCTCTCTCTCTCCCTTTGAATTTCAATTATCCCTGGGTTTAATTGCGATGATCTTGGACAGTTGTTCAGACCCGGCCCGGTTTCGTGAGCACAAACTCATCCACTCAACAGAGAAGGCCTACGTTTGCGAATGGCCAGGGTGCACTTGGAAGTTTAAGACGTATAAGCTATTGAAAAATCACGTCAAAGCCTGTCATACCGGGGAGAAGCCCCACAAGTGCGAGTGGCCAGGTAACTTTTATTCAATCTTGCTCAAATTTGAATTTTATCATTTAAAGTGTAATTTTGAGTAAATTTTTTTGTTTAAAAAACTTTTGTTTTGTCGGAAAGGCTGCGAAAAACAGTTCCTAAACAAGTATGAGGTCAGGGATCACATGAGGCAACACACGGGCGACCGTCCCTTCAAATGCGAGTACCCGGAGTGCAACGGAGCCTTCGCCCGGAGTAATACACTTACGCAACACATCCGTGAAGTCCATTACTATAAGAAGCAGTTCTTCTGTGACTACAGTGACTGTGACTCCCGTTTCGATAGAGTCGATGAACTTAAGGCTCACATTAGGGACAGTCACTGTCGCCACCCGACAGACGGTGCAGTCGTTTCCCCTCAGAATAAGCAGAAGTTAATTAAAGTGTCGAAAACTGAATAATAGTTTTTTTTAATTTCATTTGTATTTAAAAAAAATTATCTCTTTTTTAGTTTTGAATAAAGTTTTTCAATTGAATTGAAGTTTTGGTGTTTTTAATCTTGCGATAAATTGTGATAATTTGGTTGAATTTTAGCTTGTTGACTTGATTTAACCTTGGTAAAAACATTGAGGCAAACATCCGTGCCATTAATAAGTTGAAAGGTATCAGTCGTTTAATTGAATCAAAATTTTTTACTAGTTTACAGTTCTTAGTCATTTGAATCTCGAAAAAAATTAATTATTTGAAAAAAGGTTTTTAAAGTCATTTACAGTTTGCAAGCTAAATTCAGTTGAAAGTTAATTTTATCCTTTTTATCCCAGTAAAATTTAATTTAATTAGATTTATTGAAAAATATTCAGATACCTGTTTTCAAAAATAACTCACCAGGTTATTTTTAAAATGAAATTCAATTGCATTGAGGCTAAAATTAAATTAGAGCTTGCAAGGTGAATACAAAACTATATTTATAATTGTGATTGAGGTCAACCCATTTTTATAGGAAATACCTCTTCAATTGTGTCTCACATTAATAGCAATGGGAATGACCTTAAATTTTGAGCACAACTTCACTCTCACTTTTCAGTGAAAGTTATTAAACTGTTTATAAGACTATTTTAAACATATTTTTCAACACAACCTCCAAGTTTTCGGTGAAGATCTCAAAACTCATCCCAAAAATTATTTCTCAATCGATATAATTAATAAACAGTAACCTTGAGGTCTGTCCAATATTCTATAGCACAGGTAGAGCACAGAAAACAAAGGAATGGTTTAATAAATCTATTGTCACAACTGTCCCTTTCTCTCTCACACTCACCCTATCCTCTATTTTTACTGTGAATGTCATCAAAAGTTTTCTGTCGTTTTGTTTTAATAATACCTTCACTTCTGGAGTGACCACTGATCAGAAGGTCAGATACTTATTAGACGTTTCCCCTACACCTGTCCCCTAATCCGAAGGTCGTTTGACAAGTCCCGTTATCCTTCAGGAACACTCTGGAACGTTATAGTTCTTGGAACTCTCTGTTCCTCTTTTCAAAAGTGGTATTCCCATCAAAAGAGTTATTAATATAACGGTCAGTCTTCAAGAGTATTGAAGCTCTTTTCAATCATGTCTTCAATCAAATCGGTTGTGTTTTTATTCTTATCCATTAACTTTTTCAACTCAATATGGATGGAAAATTCCACATCACCTAGTTTATCATCAAATTCTTCGAAATTATCTAACCAAAGTGACCCAGTATTTTATGGGATCACTTTTAACCTGAATGTCAGTAAAAGTCATTTATCCTCATCTAATCAAAGTTCCGATGATATTCATGGCCTGGAAACTACTCTGACCTCAACTAAAAGTTCTATTACCTGGTTAACTAATGAACCGGATCAGGTTCTTGTGAGTGAAGCCATGAATTCAACTGAAAGTTATCAGAATTCACAGGAATTCAACTCAACTATCAATGAATTTATGAGAACTGATGTGAACTTTAATTCAGGAAATTTCAGTCTCACCAGAGAAGTGCCGTTCAATAACACCGGGGAAAGTGATGAAAAACACCAAGACAGTGTTGAAGATGACAGGGATGGCCTACACCTTGAGTTTGACAATAGCCAAGAGTCAAACGAGAGCCAGGAGTCTACTTCGGGTGAAAAGAGCCAAGAGCAGCCGATGCTGACCTTGATACTAAACGAGCTCAAGGTGAAACACGGAAAAGACAGAGATCTGACACCGGATGAAAAGTTTATTGAGTTTATCAGCAAGATCAAAAAGTTATATAACACGGTTATGAAAGACCTCAACCCAATTGTCATAACAGAGATCTTAACCGCAAACATATCTTTTGGATGTCTGACCGGTTTAGCCAAAGCCTATGAAGCGCTTAACAATAACCAGCACTGGGTGTTCAAGAGTAAGTACATTTTTTGGAAAATTAACAAGATAAAATTAAAAAATTTGCATGCTTAAGCTTAAAATGAAATTTTATAACTTTTAAAGTATTTTACCTAAATCATTTTGTAATTATTTATGAAAAAGTTAGCTTTTTCCTGCTCATGGTTAGCCATTAGGAAAGATAACTTATCTTAGTCGGAATTTTCATTTTACAAGGTCTAAATATAGTTAAATTATGAAATTATTCTAGGCCAATTAGAATATAAATAAAATTAATTCAACCAAGATTATTTAGTAAATTTAAAGTTTACAGTATTTAATAATTGAAAAATCTAAAAAATGATTAGGCACATATTGGAGACACCTCCAAATTAAACTACAAAGTTTACTTATTTGTATTTAATATTCAAGCTAAATTAAAACATTACAGTTTGCAAGACTGTTAAAATTGAATTTTTCTAACAAGTGCTCGACTCTAACGGACACTTCCCCTCCGGAATGATGAGCGGAACCCTATCCTCGTTGGGTGACTACGACCAGTGCCTGAGGGTAGAGACACCGGACCAGTCAATCAGAGGACAGTACTGTCTGTTGAAAATCAAATCCGATTTACCGGAGAAGAAGGGTATCATCACATTCAAGGACAGGTACATCAACTTGAATGGGACTGACCTCAAGAACACTTGGATTGATAGCTATGTCGTCAAAAATCTGTACAACTTTTACTACTTCTCAATAATGAACGGCATATGCGTACCGTCTGTCTGTGCTAGGGATGACCTTGTTACCCTGGCCAAACAATGTAAGATCTATTTAAAATTTAATTGAAAATTATCTTGGTAAATTGAATTTTCAATTTAATTGATAGTTCTATCGCCGTTTCACTTGGAAGTGGACGTCGAAAACTGTGCCACAAAAGAGGACACACCTCTGGAACTAAACTGCGGACAGAGATTATCCTTGGTCATTATCGTGGGATGGGTAGCCGTCTCCCTATTGGCCACAGCTTTCGACATAACATTCATAACACAGAAACCAAAGAATATTTTCATCAAAAGTATTGAATGTTTTTCGTTGAGATTTAATTCGAGGAAATTCTTCGACACCTCCTCTACGGTCAATACCAAGAGCTATGAATATAACCTTCAATTTTGTAATGGAGTTAAAGTGCTGTCCATTGTTTGGGTAATCATTGGCCACACATACATATCCGGCGCTATATTTTTCAACAAAGACATACCGACAGCCAATTTCTATTGTGAGTAGATTTAAAATGAACTTGATAAAAAAAGCCACATGATATACAGAACCAAATATGAACTTGCTTAATAAGAGCAATGTAACTTAACATTTATCAATCTATTTACAGTCGCAAACCTCGTGGACACAATAAATATGCCGAAACAGTTGTTCACCCAATTCGTTATCAACGCACTCCTGGCTGTCGACACCTTCTTCTTCATATCGGGTTTCTTGATAGTTTACCTTGCTGTCTTGAAAATTGCCAGGGACAACCATAAGACATCTTTCCAGCTTTTTCTCTTCTTGAGATGGATTAGGTAATTTATTCCATGTTGTTAAAGTATTTTTTTTATCAAGCTAATAAATATTACAGGTTCTCACCTACTCTGATAGCGATGATCTCGATCAATTTTCTCTGGCCACTTTTAGGCTCCGGTCCACTTTTCCATGAAAACTATACTAGGTTTATGACTGATGCCTGTTATAGTTCCTGGTGGCGGAACCTCCTATTTATCAGCAATTGGTATCCACCTGAGGAACAGGTACTGACCAAGCTCATTTTTAGAAAATTTTTAAAATTAACTAGATCAATTTATTTTTTGTCAACAAAGTGCATGATTCACACCTGGTACATGAGCGCCGACTTCCAGATTTACATCTTGGCCTTTTTCGTGATAAGGTTAACTTGTTCAAATGTCAAGAGCGGACTGTTGGCCTGTTCTGGCCTTTCGTTCCTGGGTGTTATCGTTACAACCATAATCGCTTATTGCAATGACCTGCCACCGACTATTATGTACCAAGCTGATATTGAGTAAGACGTTTTGATAAATTTTTTGACCTAGGTAAAATTGACGAATAATTCCAGGAATATGGCACTTCATACGAGTCTAATGCACTACAAGACGTACAACCACCTTACCCCGTACTTCCTGGGTTCTTTTGTCGCTTGCTTGCTGCTGAAAAAGCAGAAATTCCATATAAGCCCGGTAAGAATTTTCTATACCAAGTTCATTTGATTTATCAATTACACCGTTCAGTTAATAAAGTGCTTATTCTGGGCCATCACTGGGTTGGGCTCAGTGTTCGTTGTATTCGTGTCATACGTATGGACTGCCCTCGAGTGGGACTACACCCAACTTGAGGCGGCCCTGTATTTTGGTTCGCACAGGTTCATCTGGTCCGCCGGACTGGCCTGGATAGCTTTCAATTGTGCCCAGAGCAAAGGAGGTATTTCGAAATATTTTATAAAATCACCTTGTCAGATTTCTGATTATATTATTTTTCAAATACCAGGTATAGTCAATTCTATACTGTCTTCACACGTATTCAAAATACCCTCTCGTCTGACATTCTCTATGTATTTGTCGCATATGATTGTCATTTGGTATAACTTTTTCCGCACTAAACACCTATTTTTCTCAACCCATTACGATATGGTGAGTCACCTGGTTATTAATTTTATGAGCTTGGTTAAGTATTTTTCATTCAAAAAAAATTAGCTATTCAATGCTACCGGAATCATTGGTTTCACCCTGGTGTTCGCCTTTTTCGTTCACGTAATCTTCGAGGCACCTGTGCTTAACCTTGTTAAGATGTTCATCGAAATGTCGAATAGATCGAGGTCGTTGTTGCTTGATCACAATTCAAGTGAACAGAATCGTAAATTTGGTGAAAATAATAATATAAGTGTTAAGGTATGAATAAATTAAGATCAAGATCAATTATTTTTCGAATTTTTGAGTAAGGCTACAACTATGCTGATGTAAATAAAATTGTTTTAAAAGATTGTCAAGAACATTTTGATTTCAATTGCTTATTAAACTTTTCCAAATATACTTAAAACAATTAAGTTTAGTTTGTAATATCAAGTTGAAGTTTACTTAGCTAATGTTTATGCAATTCATCCAGCAAATGTTTTTTCTTCCAGGTGAAAGATGTTTTTGTTATTTTTAATCGAGGTTATATTAATTAGCAACTCATGTGATAGCAATTGAATTTCAAAAATAAAACATTATGACAAAAAGGCCAACATGGCAAAATTTGGTTCGATGGAAGTTTTCAAAATAATTTTGATACTATTGTTAGCATTAAATTGTGTTTTAATTTATTTAAAAATTTTTGGAGAAATAAATTTCAAACAAATATTGTCTGAAAAAACTGAACTGAATGTTAAAATTCAAAATCTAATAAAAAATAGCCTGGCTGATACGAATTATGGACACGATATACGTGATTCTATAGAAAATGAATCAAATGTTGCGCTCAAATATTATAATGAGTGGAAAGGCTATCGAAAAATTAATCTCTGGAAAGGGAAAGGTATCAAAACATGTGATACAGAGCTTCCGAGTATTGAAGAGATTGACTTCAATAGGTCGAGACGAACTTTAACCGATAACCGATGACCGATAACCGGTAACCGGTAACCGATAACCGATAACCGATAACCGGTAACCGATAACCGATAACTGATAACCGGTAACCATTGACCTGTAACCGATAGCAGGTAACCAACAACCGGTAACCGATAACCACATTATGTTAATGTCAGAATATTTATTTTGAAACATGCAGGAGTGTATTTAGTCCAAATAAAATTCAATTTAACCAGGATTAAGATCCGTGATAGAAAAATTGAAATATAAAGAAAATTAATAATTCCTTTCTGACTTCTAATGAAATTATACTAGCTTATTTTCAATAAATAAAACTTTTATGACTGTTACACCCCTTCAATAAAATGTTGAAATGCAAAGACCCAGTTGCTTACGTTCAAACCTAAAAGAAAAAAGCTTGGTCATAAGATTGGATTGTGAACTTAAATCAATTTGATAATTACCTTAGTCCTGACGACTAGGTGTTTATTGAAAATCACGTCCACATTCGACCTCTACTTAAGATATCCGACAAATATTTAATAAACAAAAACATTTATGTACTAGTATAAGAATTTATCATGCATATTTAATTTAAAA
>JAQIXV010001130.1:0-11087 GCA_034700625.1 Tectocepheus velatus
GACGACACAAAAGCCGGAAAACTTGTGGACAGTATTGAACCCAAGAGTATACAGACTTATGTCTATTATGATTGAATTCAAATAATTTTATCTTGGTCATAATTTAATGATAATTAAAAAATACGTCTTTAGTGATGTAACACATTTTAAACAAAACTGCTGAATTATTCCAATTTCAAAATTTTAAATACATAGTTAATATCCTAAGATTATTGTTGATTAAATTACAGTTTATAAATTAAAATCTATTTTATATAATTGAAATTCTAAGAGCCTAGATAAATTAGATCGTCTTGTAACTATCATTTTACTGATTAATTATCAAGGACATTTTTGATAAAAAAATATATCAAAAAAATTAAGTACTGAATGAGATTTCAATACTTTTATTGGAAAAACAACATAAAAATGAATGAAATGATAACTTATTTTTCAATTCTATTGATTTCATCGACAATATGTTCGGCTGTTTTGAGTCCCGACTGCAAAAACTATATTAAAACTACTTATGACAGCTTCGCCTGTGTTTGTACTGAAGCCCAGCCCTGCGCTAAAATTGAGCGACCGGTGAAAACAGCCGCCGGAGTGGTCACAAAATGGGAGAGTAGTAGAGACGGCGCTCGACTCAGGAAATCAACCCTTCATTTCGGACAGAATATCACTGAAGGTATGGAATTTTCAATTGAACAAGGTAATTGAAGAATTTTTGAAGATGCCCATGGTGAGTTGAACTTCAAAGTGGATCGGGATGTCTTGCATCAGAAGGTACTTGGCTTTGGCGGTGCCTTCACTGACGCGACGGGAATTAATTTGAAGAAATTGGAACCAAAACTGAGTCAACAGATACTCGAAGACTACTTCAGTAGAGATGGAGTCGAGTACAGCGTCGGTCGCATACCTATCGGTGGGACAGACTTTTCTTCCCGTCCCTACACTTACGACGACTCCGGTATTGATAAGAGTCTGACACACTTTAATCTGACTGAAGAGGATATTCAGTACAAAGTTTGATAAAATTATTATAAAATAACCTTGATCATTGATCATCAATATGTTTTCCATTGAAAGATACCCTACATATTGAAAGCTAAATCATTGGCCACTCATGAGATTCGTCTGTTTGGCAGTCCCTGGTCAGCACCTGCCTGGATGAAAACTAATAACAAAATTAACCATGGTGGATCAATAATAGGACCGGTAGGTTCTGAGTATTGGCAGATATACGCAAATTATTTTGTTCGGTGAGTTTAATAAAATTATTGAAACTTTTCTGTTTGTACATGGTAAAAATAAAACATACTATATAGTGTATTAATCTTTGTCTTTGATAAAAAAAAAACCTTTTTTGCACCTCTTCCAATTTAATTTGCTAAAATATTTTGGGTATTATTTGTTTTATCTTTTTATAAAGTTACTGTTTATTTTATTTAAAATTATTTTGTGCATGTTTAAGCTCAGAGTATTTTTGAGCAAGTTTAAATATATTGTTATTAATGAAGTTGAGCTTTGAAAATTTTAACTCAATATCTTTTCAATATTGGGATATAACTTATAAGCCATCTAGTTAAATTAGTATTTTTCGATTTATTAAAGATTAATTTCAATATTTATTTACTGTTTTGAACAAAATTCAATAATCATAAATTTTTTATCTGGGCTAAAGGTATTTGAACGCATATAAGAGTCATAACATAACCCATTGGGGAATAACTATTCAAAACGAACCGTTCGCTAATCAGACCTTCAATTCAATGTATTATACGCCGGAAATGATGAGAGACTTCTTGACCACAAATCTTGGCCCAGAGTTGGAGAGGAGTGGGTGGGGAACAGACAAACTCAAAGTCATGATTTGGGATCACAATCTTGATCATGTTCAGGAATGGGTCCAGATTGTTTTCGCTGACGAGAAAGCAAGGAAATACGCAGCTGGGACCGCCATCCACTGGTACAGCCGCACCCCACAAACTGTGCTAGATGAACCACACAAACTTTACCCTGATAAATTTCTTCTTGCGACTGAGGCCTGTGTCGGGAGGGGAGTAAAAATTGGATCCTGGGTTGCGGCTGAGCGATACGCAAAGGACATACTTATGGTAAATGAGAAATTAACTTAGTCATTTTTACGAAATTCTTAAATGACTAGGACTTACTCCATCATGTTATCGGCTGGACTGATTGGAACATGGTCCTCAACACGGAGGGTGGTCCAAGTTGGGTGAACAACTTTGTTGATGCACCTATTATTGCTGACTCAGATAAGCACGAGTACTACCGTCAGCCCCACTTCTACGCAATGGCACACTTCAGCAAATTCTTAGCCCCGGGTTCTCAACGAATTGATTCGTCGATTGTCTCACAAAACAATACCAACGCTATTGTCGGTGCCTTCAGAACAGCACAGAATGACAGCACAGTTGTCATTGTTGTCAATAATGACGAGACAACTGTTCGCCTGACTCTCGACGACACAAAAGCCGGAAAACTTGATGACATTATTGACGCCAAGAGTATACAGACTTATGTCTATTATGATTGAATTCAAGAATTATCTTGGTCATAGTTTAAAATTAAACATTTTGTTTTCGTTTCCACTAAATAACAATAAAATTTAACTTTATTATTTAATCAGAATTTTATTTCAATTACAGGTTTCAAATATTTCATGAAAATTAAATGAAAACTAAAATACAACCAGATACAACAAGATAGAAATCATAGTATTTTTCATGTATATTTTATTGTAAATTATAATGAGTTTACAGCTTTAATCTGTAAAATTTCAAAATTGATTTTGATCATGTTGAAATAAGAATAAATTATTCCAATTTAACTTATATCCCAATTTAATTATCTAGTATTTTTTTTCATTTTCTCAATGTACTCTAGACAATAATTACAGTCTAGGAATAAAGCACACACGCCCAAGGTCGGCCGATTTAGGGGGGAGGGTAATAGGAGGGGATATTTTTGGCTTCGACCTTAGGGGGGTATTAGGGGGGGGGGGGGTATTTTTCAAAACTTGCCAAAGCTATTTCCAAGATGGCCGAAAATGGCGTCTAAAACACAAAAATGGCCGTTTTCGGGCTATTTTCGGTCTAAATTCGATGTTTTTCGACTAAATTGTGCTTAAATTGTCCTAAATTTGGTTTAAATCAAGTTATTTCGGCCAAATTACCGAAAAAATGGCGAAAAAATGGCCGCCGCGCTTCGCAGCTTCGCGCGGCAGCCATTTTGTCTTTTTTGCCTCTACCTCAGGGGGGGTATTTTCAGAATTTTTCGAGTCAGGGGGTTTTACCCTATACTCCCCCCCCCCTTGGTCATGTGTGGAATAAAGTATTTCTACGAATATTAGAGTCTTGACCATATTTGACTCAAATCAAAATAGCATTAAATAGTTAAATTGATAACTAACACATTCTGTCACATTATCTATCACATCCTGTTATTGAAAAACTAACCATTGTCTTTTGTTAATATACCCACACAAAAACTTTCCTTTATGCTCAAATGAGCAAGCGCACATATTTATAAATTCGTACTAGATTCAAAGCAAATCACATAACTAACTTTTCTCTTCGAAGCAATTATAATTTCTAACAAGTTTCAAAATATGAAATTAACGACTATTTTCGCTATCCTGGTTGTATGCTTGGCAATTGGCCAAGCTCAATCAGCTCGAATGGAAAGGGATGTCACCATTCCTGGAGTGAATCGAAACTTCAAGACAGGTATTAAGTGTAAGTATTAAAAAATTTCCCATGTTCAAATATGTCTTAGAATCAAATTAATAACTAGTTAAATAAATGAAATTTCAATTTTATTCCTAGTGCTTTTGAAGTACTCAGGAGTAACACGGGATCAGTTGAAAAGCATTGAAGAGGAGGTGTGCGAAAAATGTCAGCGCTGTTGTGCATTGATAATCATGTTAGAAAAGATCATGGTCGAAAAACCCAATTATGGCACAAATCCAATGACTAAGACAAAATAAATTTAAAGCTTATCAATTGAATTCGAATTAATTTACCAGGATATTATGTATTTTAATAATTGCACGAACTTTACAGAAATAAATTTATTTGAAAATGACCTTGCTTACATAATTAATGTAAAAATGATTACAACAACAAAACTATTCAAAGCAATAATAGCTGGAAATTCAAAAAATGAATTTTTTTTTAAATTGGATAACAATCTTGGTGAATTGCTTGTCGAAAAATGTCAAATTCAATTCGATCTATATTTGATGATAAACGAGAGATAACTTATCGTTGAAGTTATTATCTGAAAATAAATTCAATAAAATTATTACAAGTTTATTGAAAATCAATTGATTTCTCTAATAATTCCAAACCTATGGTTAACATCAAAACTCTATTCAAATAAACTCTTATTTAAAAAAATAGAAAAATACCAATCAATTTGAGTTTATCTTGGAAAACAATAATTACATCAAGAATTTGATACATTCTTCTAGGTTTAAATAACACAATTTAACAATTGCCATTCATAATCAAAATAGAAATATTGTAACTCCTGTGATTGATCCTGTGATTGATAAACTAACCATTGTCATTTGTTATGAGAACCCACACATCATTTTCTGTTATGCTCAAATGACCAAGCGCACATATATAAGTACAAGTGCTTGATTCAAGAGCAATCACAAAACTAAACTTTCTCTTTGGAATAATTTTGACCAAGTACGAAAAAAATGAAGTTCACACTCATTTGCGCTGTTCTGGTAATATGCTTGGCAATCGACCAAGCTCAATCGGCACGAGTGGAGAGAGCCCTATCAATTTTTGGGAAGGATTTGGCGCCTGCTATAACCAGTAAGTTTTTTTAAAATGATCTTGAGTCAATCACTAAAGCATCTTGTTCATTATTTTCAGGTGTCGCGAACACAGTTGGCCTGGAGGCTCAAATGTTGAACGCAGTTAAGAATTTTGTGTGCGTTACCCTGCAAAGCCTTCCCCCTCCCTTTAACGCCATTAGCCCTCCCCTTTGCACTTTTGTTACCGAGATACAATCGATCCTAAATGGAACTGCAAATGCAAATGGAAAATAACGCAAAACAAACAACCATGACCAACAGTTTAACCTGATCACTTGAATTCGAATTCATTTATCAAAATATTATGTTAATTATTGCACAAATTTTTCTAAAATAAAGTTCAATGCAAATTCAAAATAACCTTGTTTATTTATTTAAATCAATAATCAAATGAATAGTTTTTTAATGGATTTGATGTGATTTACAATAAAATTCAGATAAAGTGCACAAAATTTCAAGACTTTCGCTAATTTTCGTGAAAATAAGGCGAAAATCGGCTAAAATTGGAGAAAAGAGCGCTTTATGTGAACTCTTTCTCATTTACATTACAACTGATTTGCAGTAATTTAGTTATGATTTCAAACAAAATATGTCTCATTAAGTATCGTATAAAATGTTAATTAATTGAGTTGTAATTTTAATTGCATTATTTGATCTTGCTTTGATTTTTATTCCAAATTGTCAACTTGCTTAAAAAAATTTAAAATTGTTCAACCACTCCCAATTTAAAATATCTAAATATTCTTGGAGCTTACTAATTTTTTTTCATCAAAATATTACAGCTTGTAAAATAAATACTAGAAAATTGATCTTGCTGATGTTAAACTATAAATACACAAAAGTTATTCAAAAACTTATTTGTACAATGAACAAAATTAACACTAGGAGGCAAATATTCCAAATAAGTAACTTATATATTTTCACAATATCTTATTTTAATCTTCAACTTTTCTTACAGTCTATAAGTTTCATACTCTGTAACGTAAACTTGCTCATATTCAACTCAATAACAAAGCACAATAGCAATTCATTTATTGATTTTTAAATTCTATAATAAATCCTGCCATTGAAAAATAAGCATTGTCATTTGTTATGAGACCCACACATCTTTTTCTGTTATGCTTAAATGACCAAGAGCACATATATATAAGAACAAGTGCTTGATTAAAAAGCTATCACAAAACTAAACTTTCTCTTTGGAAAATTTTTTAATTTTTACCAAGTACGAAAAACATGAAGTACACACTCATTTGCGCTGTTCTGGTCATATGCTTGGCAATTGACCAAGCTCAATCGGCACGAGTGGAGAGAGACCTGTCAATTTTTGGGAAGGATTTGGCGCCTGCTATAACCAGTAAGTTTTTTTTAAAATGATCTTGTTCCGAATATTTGAGTCAATCACTAAAACATCTTTTGATTATTTTAAGAATTGTCGAACACATTTGGCCTGGAGGCTCAAATGTTGGACGTAGTTAAGAATTTTGTGTGTGTTACCATGAAAACCCTTCCCCCTAAGATTAGCGCTCCCCTTTGCACTTTAGTTACCGAGATACAATCGATAATTAATGGAAATGGAAAATAACGCAAAACAAACAACCATGACCAACAGTTTAACCTGATCACTTGAATTCGAATTCATTTATCAAAATATTATGTTAATTATTGCACAAATTTTTCTAAAATAAAGTTCAATGCAAATTCATAATCTTGTTTATTTATTTTAATTGGAAATCAATTGAATGTTTCAATGAATTTGATGTGAATTACAATAAAATTCAGATAAAGTGCGAAAAATTCAAAACTTTCGCTAATTTTGGTGAAAATAAGGCGAAAATCGGCTAAAATTGAAGAAAAGACCGCTTTATGTGATCTGTTTTTCATTTGCATTACAACTGATTCGCAGTAATTTATTTATCATTTCAAACAAAAGATGTCGCACTAAGTCTCGTACATAATGTTAATTAATTAATAGAGTTGTTATTTTAATTGCATTATTTGATCTTGCTTTATTTTTTATTCCGAATTGTCAACTTGCTTAAAAAGATTCAGAACTATTCCGCGACTCTCCATTTAAAATACATAAAAATTTAGGAACTTACTAATTTTTTTCATCAAACTATTACAGCTTGTAAAATAAATACTGGAAAATTGATCTTGGTGATATTAAACTCTAAATACACAAAAGTTATTTAATAATTTATTTGTTCAATGAACAAAATTAACAAAGACTAGAATTCCAAATAAATGACTTATCTATTTTTACTTTTTATTTTATTTTAAATTTTAACATTCTTACAGTTTATAAGTCACTTATATTCTGTAACGTGAACTTGCTAATATTAAACTCAATAATAAAATACAATAGAAATTCATTTATTGATTTTAAAATTCTATAACAAATCCTGCCATTGAAAAATAAGCATTGTCATTTGTTATGAGACCCACACATCTTTTTCCGTTATGCTTAAATGACCAAGCGCACATATATTAGAACAAGTGCTTGATTCAAAATTAATCACAAAACTACACTTTTTCTTTGGAAAAAATCAATAATTTTTACCAAGTACGAAAAAAATGAAGTACACAATCATTTACGCTATTCTAGTTATATGCTTGGCAATCGACCAAGCTCAATCGGCACGAATGGAGAGAGACCTGTCTATTTTTGGAACTGATTTGGTGCCTGTCATAAACCGTAAGTTTTTTTAAATGATCTTGTTCCGAATATTTGAGTCAATCACTAAAACATCTTGTTCATTATTTTTAGAACTCGGGGTCATAGAGAGAAAATTAGGCCTAAAGCCCTGGGCATTGAACGCGGCTCAGACTTATGTTTGCGACACTATGAAAAACATTCCTGTTTGCAATGTCATTACCGAGATACTAACCGCCCTTAAAGGAAACTCAGGTCAAAAATAACGCAAATCAAACAACCATCACCAACAGTTTATCTTGATCACTTGAATTCGAATTCATTTATCAAAAATATTATGTTAATTATTGCACAAATTTTTATGAAATAAAGTTCAATACAAATTCATAATCTTGTTCATTTATTTTAATTGAAAATAAATTGAATTTTTTTTATGTAAATTACAATAAAATTCAGATAAAGTGCGAAAAATTCAAAACTTTCGCTAATTTTTGTAAAAATAAGGCGAAAATCGGCTAAAATTGAAGAAAAGAGCGCATTATGTGATATGTTTTTCATATGCATTACAACTGATTCGCAGTAATTTATATATCATTTCAAACAAAAGATGTCGCACTAAGTCTCGTACATAATGTTAATTAATTGAGTTTTAATTTTAATTGCATTATTTGATCTTGCTTTGATTTTTATTCCAAATTCTCAATTTTCTTAAGAAATTCAAAAATGACTGTCGCATTATTCCAAATTAAATTAACTAAAAATTCTTGCTAAATAATAATTTTGTTTCATAAAATTATTACAGCTTATAAAATAAGTACTGAAAATTTGATCATGATAATGTTAAACTTTAAATACATAAAAGTTATTCAAAAACTTATTTGTACAATGAACAAAGTCAAAGAAGATATTTTCCAAATTAATAACTTATATATTTTAACCTATATCTTATTTTAATCTTTAACATTCTTACAGTCTATAAGTCATTTAATCACTGTGAACTTGGTCATATTCAACTGAATAGCACAATAGCAATTCATTTATTGATTTTAAAATTCTATAAAACATCCTGCCATTGAAAAATAAGCATTGTCATTTGTTATGAGACCCACACATGATAATGCACGATATGCAGTAATGACCAAGCGCACTGTATATAAACCAGTGCTGGATCGAAATAGAATTCATTAGAAAGACGTCAATTCAAACCAGTTTTATATTAGTTAGAAATGAAATTCACAATTATTTGCGTTATCCTGGTTATCTATTTGGCTTTTGCCCAAGCTCAACCATCTCCCGTTGATGTGGGCCAGGACAAATATGACTTTAGTAAAGTGATTCCAAAAGTTGACCTTACCACTCTCGTTGATTACCGTAAAGTGACTAAAAGTAAGTTCAAAAATTAATCAAACACCTAGTTCAATTTTTATTTGCAGAGATATTCGATTTGACTGGGATTACGTCCGATGACTTGGAGAGCATTAAGGAACCGGTTTGTCAAAAATGTCAGCCCTGTTGCGGGTTGTTAACCTTGGCACAATCGACCCTAAATGGAAATTGACGCAAACAAGAAAAACCAAGACCAATCGTTTACTATAATTTGGAACTAACCTGATCATTTGAATTCGAATTCATTTATTTAAATATTATATTAATTATTGCACCAATTTTTGAAAAATAAAGTTTAACGCATAAATAACCTTGTTTACACATTTGAATTGAGTATCGATTGAAAAAAATTACAACATACAAATATTGCAGTTTGTTATGTGAAATAATCTTGATAAAATTAAACTCAAAATAAATAAACAAAAGTTATACAATAATTTATTGCTCCAAATATAACCACCAAATGAATAATCTAGTATATTTTCAATATAACTAATTCTAATCTTAATCATCCTTACAGTCTATGAATGTATATGTAGTTTTAATAGAAGTTATAACTTGGTCATATTCAAATCAAAAACAAGAAACTTGATTGACAAGGATTGATTTATATATCAGTAACACATCCTGCTATTGAAAAATAAGCATTGTCATTTGTTTTGAAGCCCACACATGATAATTCACGATATTCTAAGATGACCAAGCGCACATATAAAACAGTGTTGGAGCAAAATATATTTAAATAGAAACAATTCAAGCCAGTTTTGTGCAAAATAGAAATGATGAAATTCACAATTCTTTGCGTCATCCTAGTTATGTGTGTGACATTTAACCAAGCTCAATCAGTTCGCTTTGATTTGGGCCTGGACAAATATGATTTCAGCAAAGTCTTTCCAGAAGTTGAGTTTCAGAACTTACCAATCTCTTTGACTCTCGCAAAGTGTCTAAAAGTAAGTTTAAAAATTGATCTTGGTTAAAAATTTCAAAAATGCCTTGTACCTGCTCAAGGCATACCAAAAATTTTTGATACTCTATGCTCTGTTCGTTCGACAACATCCCTCGCTAAAGCAATTTTTCAATTTGCAGGTTTATTAGAATTATCATTAACTACCTTGTTTAAATTGATACAACACCTTGTTCATTTTTTATTCGCAGAGCTATTCGGTTTGACTGGGATTACGTCCGAAGACTTGGAGAGCATTAAAAAGCCGGTGAGAAATGTGAGCCCTGTTGAAAACTCATCACAATTTTACAGTTGGTCTCATTGGATTAAATCACCAAGATCATATTATAATGTACTTGACCATAAATATTTTAATTTGTGATTAATTTCAAAAGTTACTTATCGATAGACTTACAGTTCAAAAAGGATAATGTTCTGTAATTTGTCCAATTTGTCCAAGTTGTATTTGAAATATTTTCATTACAATAACTTTTCTACAATATTACAGTTTGTTAGTGTTATTTTAATATTTATGAATAAAATAATTTAACCAGAGTTAAATATATAAAATTGGAATATAAAAAGTGTCTTGCTTGAATTTTAAACTTTAAATATTAAGAAATAATGAATTGGATTATATTATTATTATTATGTGTCAGTTTATTTTGTGAAAAATACCACATGGACAAATTCTATCCAATTATTTCAGTTGAAATCCAATGCTAATTACCAGGTCAACTTAGTGACAATATTACAGTTTATGATTAATTTTCTATTTTTATTTAGATTTGTGTAGATAGTTTATCTTGATAATTTTACAGAATAAAATTTGATTTATCCATCCTTAAAAAACAAATAATGATTAATGTTGATAAGTTTATTATTTGAAAAAACTGTTCTACTTTTCCCAAATATTCTAGTTGAAATCCTATTTTAATTACAAAAACAACTAGGTGTATATACTACAGTTTATATTTTAATCTTGAATAATTTGATAACTCGAATATCAAGGTATAAGAATATTGGATAACAAAACAATTAATTAGTAATATAGATAAACGATTTTTAAAAACAAGTTGTCTTTGAACAAAATCCATGTTATCTTACTTTTGAAGGCCATTAAAGATATTCATTGTATTCTTTGAATTCAAATTAAACTTATCATTGGTTTTGAAAAATCAATTTTGAAACTAATTTTTGGTTCAATTGAAGTGTTTTTCTATTGAAAAGACTTATCTCTCGATTGAATTGAGAGATGAATCGAAAGG
>JAQIXV010001131.1:0-11082 GCA_034700625.1 Tectocepheus velatus
AGTCTTCGGATCAAATAAAGTGATTATAGCCTTTGAGATGATCAAGATCAGTTGTTTGAATTCCGAGTTTAATCTCTGAATCTAGCAAGGTTCATTTGGCATTCAAATCAGATATTTGAATGAATTGATTGAAATTTTGCTGTTTTTTTCAATTGACATCCTATTTGTTAACGAATTTGAATTTTATTTAAATAATCATTTTTTTGTGGAACGACTACCAAAAACAAAACTCAAAGGATTTCCTAATGAATCGATAATAACATAGAAATAAAAATAAAGGCTTTTCTTAGTATTGATTGGATACTAGTTTTGGAAAATGTATTCAAACTAATGAACTGTGAATTGAAGAGAAGAGACATCGAAATTGATTTATTAATTTCGACAAAAAAAACATAACTTTTTATTAAGAGATGAGAGAAAGAAGTATAAAAATAATTTGAATTGACGGTCATTAGGGGTCTTTCCATTAGCCAAGTGGGAAAAGGTTGGAAAAGACTCAGCATTTCGTTTAATAATTAAGTTGTAAGTGTGTGAGACTCTCTCTCTCTCTCTCTCTCTCTCTCTCTCTCTCTCTCTCTCTCTCTCTCTCTCTCTCTCTCTCTTCACTAATTATTTCTAATTTATATTTTAATGACTTTTTGTCTCACATTTCTGTTGAGCCAAGAGTTGTTTCGGGCATTTCTTTCAATAAGTTTTATTCAAGTTTTGGATTTCAGCACAGAATCCAATGGTTTGAAAAATGTGTTTGCTATCAATTTTTGAAGGAATTCCTCTATTTTTCTCTCAGAAGTCATTAAATTTGAAATCATTTGCTAATGTTTTTTCGGTTTGGTTTTCATTAAATAAGACAAAAATTTAATCATTCATTTAGCTTTCAAATTGATTTCTTCATTTATCAAGGAGATTTTTGTGTCCGGATTTGCAGCTCTGGCAGATTTACTTAAGGGCTACATGTAATCAGAGGTCTTTCCTTCCGGAGCTTTGAGATAATCAAACATTTTATACAGTCTTTCCGCAAGAATTTAATCTAATGTTTAAAGAAAATTCATTTTTGGTTTAATTTCTTAATTATTTGATTAAAATTTTTATGATTCAAAGAAATGGCTTTTAATCAAATTTGAATCAAATAAAAAGATGTAATAAAAACTTTTGATCACTTATTTTGGATCTTATTTTTGAGATTAATTCTTAAGAAGTTATTTAATTTGAAAGGATTTTACGTCAAATTAGTCATCTATTCATAGGTTCTGATGTAATAATTCTTATATAAGTCTTTAATATCTTTAATATCTGTTTGTATCAGAAAAATAATCTTAAGATAAGATAAATATTAAAAGTTATATAAAATAGTTTTGTTTTTATTTATTAATCAGATATGAGTTCTGTTTTTTGATAACTTTTTTTCTCAGATATTATTAGTTTAATAACAAAAGACAAATGTTTTCCCATTTCTGTAGTCAACGGGATATCAAATCCAAAGTAAAAGCAAAAATTGTTTTATTACTGAAATGAGAAACCATTCAATTCGTAACTTATTTGAGAGAAAAACTAATTTCAAATTAAAATCAATTTTTTTCATTAAATTTTTAGTTTTGTTTTTTTGAGCCAAAAAAATGATATCTATTTTATGTCTCCATTAAAGTTGTTTAACGTTTAATAAAATCTTGTGATAAGACAATCAAATATTTGCTTTAGTTATGAGAATCTCTTATCAGAAGTGAGTTTCCATTTCTCTTATTAATTATTAAACAGAAATATATGTAATAAATATTCAGTGAATCTAATCAGTGGATTGACTGCTGACTAAATAATAACAAATCAAATCATATGAGGCTTTCCTCTGAAAATGTGTTGATTAGTAGACTTTAACATCAGACGTGAAAACCTAATACTAAATTTCAAGGCACGGTTAGCAAGGTTATCATAAATATGCCAATGTAGAACAAATATTGATTTTTTATTTTGAACTCCCGGATCAAAGTTCTTATTCATTTTATATGGAAAATTTAGCAAGGTCCTTCAACCTACATGGAATTTTAGATAAAGATAATTGTGTCTGAACCATTCAGACTCCTCCTGAAATTCTAGACCAAGATCTTTGATAAACTTTATAGACTAAATAACTTTTTTTTTCAAACAAGTAATCTAGGTCTTTTATTTGATTATAATGAGATGGGTTCCCATACGAAACGGGTGTGTCTATGCGTGTGTGGCTGTTGGTACTTGGTTCTACTTTGACTAATTTGACTTGTTCAAAGTTCATAATCTGTTTTTGCATGTTTATATTTGGTATTGAATTTTATTTCCCTTTTATATTTAGTTTTGAAAAAAGTTATTTAATGTCAGAATTGGAGTAAAACACTTTTAGTTAAGCAAAACAAATGGTTTTTTTGAATTTTGTTTTTTATTATTCGTTTGATTTTCGTTCCAATGAATACACAGTTTTTGAGAAATGGTTTTAGTTATTGAGAGAACAGAATAATGTTATACCAGAGTAAGAGAAATACACGCGATTTCACACTTAATAAATAATATCACTTTGAGATTGGATTCACGCAATGAAAATGTGGTTTTGTTTTTATTTTACTTATCTTTTCTTATAATCTTTGCTTATAATTGAATACTAGAATACAATTTGTTTCAAACACGACTCCCATTGGAAGCACCCGTGAATGAGAGACTAACCCTTCCCTACAAACTTTATTTTAAATAGTTGTCAAAATCATTGGTAAACGCAATGCATTATACAAATATTGCATCAAAAGAGTCTCTCTCTCTCTCTCTCTCTCTCTCTCTCTCTCCCCTCCCCTCTCGAGAATTGAAAACTTATCCGAAAAATAAAGAAAATATTCTTTAAAAACAATAAATAAGTGAATGACTGAATGAATAGTTGAATGAATTTCTTAAGAAATATTTGAAACAAAAACAAAAGTCATTCAAAATTATATTCAAGAAATACATAATATTATCCAAAAGGGATTTCAATCTATTTCTTGTTATGAGCTGTTCCTCTGCTCTCCCAAGAAATGGTTGGAAAAAAATAAACAAACAAACGATTTATTCGGTTCTTATTCTGTGCAATGAAATACTTAAGAGCCTTAACCAACTTGTGTGGCCTTAAACCCTATCCTCTTTCATTGAGATGGGAGTCTCTTCATATGTATTGCCTCTAATGGTATTGATATTCGAGAAAATCAAAAGAGAAGTCAAAAAATAAAAAACAATTTTTAATAACATTTTTCAATATATGAAAAAAATATTTTATCGTTTTTATTATTGTTTTAATAGATTTTTATTTGTTTTGTTTCTTTCGTTTTTTTTGAGAATCAATTTCTGAATTGATTTTATGCTTTATATTATAATATAGTTTTGCCGAACGTTTTTCCGCTTCAGAAAAGGATAATAAATTGATTTTACTTATTATCTGATCAATAAATTTCAATTTCATGGGAAAGACATTTTTCAATATTTTCTTGGGATTAAAATTCGTGAAAATCATTGAAATGTTAAATTATTTTATTAATTAAATAATTAGTTTATGTTATCAATGATATTGAAGTCTGCTTTTGAAACATAGGATTCTTTTCAACGATTTTTTATGTGAAGAAAAAAATTCAAACATTTTTCTGTGAATTTTTTTCTTGACTTTGAAATTAAAAAACAGATTTTTATCAAATCATTATTATTGAGAGAAATAATAATTTATTCATAAAATTGTTGAGTAAGAACTCTGGAGCTTCTCTGTCCTTAGTCTCAACGGCACAGACACGTCTGTCCGCCCTATCAATAAATCTCAATACGAAATGGTTGTGTAAATTAATAAATTAAAAGACATTTTTCTTATTACATAAAAAAAATCACATTTCTATACATAACATGCGATTCGAGTCTGAAGTCGAGAAAATTAATTGAAATCAAATTGAAAACATGTGTCGAAAAGTAAATAAAGTTTTGATTTTTATTTTCAGCCAAAAAATCAAATGACATACGAAAGGGTGACTGAAATGAGATGAAAGACAAACAAAAACTTTCTTTGAATTCAATGAAGAAATTTATGAGAAGTTTATCATTAGTTTTGGGAATCGGATGATAGTATCGATCAAAAACTGAAAACATATTTTTTCTTATGTTTTGAAAATTACTTTTCTATTCATTTCAATGTTAATAACGATTAGAAAGACATTGAAAAAGAGTAAAACTTATTCTGAGCTATCAATACACGTATCAATTGACTCAAGACTTTGTTTTAATTTGTGTTCAATTATTTTTTGTCGAGGACAGGGATCTTGAAATCGAGATACTGTTGAACAAGATATTAGTTTTGATAAATGATCTATAAATCTATAAAAATCTTTTTCTTATTTTCTTTGTATCGAATCTCATTTCAAAATAATTGATAGAAGTTTTTGATTAAAGTTTTTTAATAAGATTTCAAAACTTATTGCAAAACATTTGAAAATATCTTAATAATTGACTTAACATTCATTAGAAAAGGGGTTAAAATACAGATTATATTCAAAAACATTTCATTTTCTTCGCTCCGAAAGTATTTCAATTCAATTATTGAATAAATTTTCTCATAATTATGGATAAAATTATTCTCTACTTTTGTTTCCGAATAATTTATTAATGATCTGAGGCTTTGATTGAAAAATTCAACGAAACATTAGTCAAAAAATAACAAAATATTTAGTAATTAATGGCTTTTGATTCAAAAAAAAATTCAGCGAAATATTAAATTAATCAAAATTAAGGAAAAAGTTTTGTTTCATTAATTGTTTGTATAATTATTTTAATGAATATTTGGATTTTGTTTTAGTTATTGATCTGAAAGTTGTTATTCTGTGCTTTGATTTTAACCATATTTTTACAGTTTTTTTTCAGAAATCAATTACAAAATTATGTGATTAATGATTGAAAACTATATTATGAATAATCAGTGGCGGCTGAAAAGGGGGAGAAAAGAGGGGTAAAAGTTTTAAATTTGTTTTCAAAAAAGTATTAAAGAAATTCGATATTAAACTAAATTTTTTATTAAAAACAGTTTTTAAGAAACATTTGGTTTCAGTTCTAATCAGAAACGAATTGACTTAAGAATAATGTCTATATTTCAAGACATCTGCCATTATATTGGCCGACAGTTTCACAAAATTCTGAACTCATTTAAAAATGTTTTTATTTAAAATTTCATTTTGTTGTCCCCATTATTGTTGTGACTCACCATATCTACAATAAAACAGGTGAATATTGATATTATATGGAAGCACGTGTTTCTATGGCACACCTAACTCATACTGCTGATGGAAAACTTTAGGTATTGTAAGCTCATGGTCAGTTTCAACAAGTGACTTGCCTTTTATTTGAACTGGCAGAATTTGTTGAAACTGTCCCTGATTTTACACCGTTCCTATTTCATTATTTTTTGTTTTGTATGCTTTATATTGAATTATTGAAATGTTTTCCTTTAATTAAATACTGATCTTGCTCTTTTGAAAAGAGCTTTTCCATTACCAATAAAAATAAAATTATTAAAAATTAATTAAAACTGTTTACGATTTTAGCGAAAATTAATTTAAATAAAAATTGTTTTCAATAGAAATCCAATATTTCCTGACTTTCGTAATGAGTAATACGTGGACCAACTCCTTGAATACATCCAACTGAGCTGAGCTGAGCTGAACTGAGCTTGGTGGTTATATCTAAATTGGAAATCTATTTTGATTACCCAATTTTTCATCGAAAGAAAATTCTATCAATTTTTTTGATAAATTGAAAATATTTTTTTCAAATTTATCAAAAACTTTGTAAATCAGAATATTTTTCATTTGTATCTCGACTTCATATAAGACCTTCTTTTTTATTACACATTTGATTGCTATCTATTCATATGTTTTTAAAAATATAATTACATAATGAAAGCCATTAAATGCCATTTAAGTTGAAAAAATGTTTATTCATTCAATTAATAACAGAATCGTTTCGTAAATAAATTTCGTTAATAACACATATTTTTATTTTATTTGAATAAAGTGATTTTTGTTGTTGCTACCTTGCTCCTTTTTATGGGCAATTTACACTCTGCCTCTATTATAGATTAGTTTGTAATTAATTTTGATTTTATTTTGAAATTTGTTTTATTTTTAACGTTATTTTCGTATTCATTGGGAATTTTTCGCGAAATAGTCACATGTTTTATGTCTTAATTATAGGTAATAATCAAATGACAAGATTATTGTTTTTTGGTTACTTTCCAATGGGGGGCAGAATATTCTGAGCACTTAAAAAGGAGAGCAAAGCCTTGAATGTTATCTCAATTTATAAATTCATTTCATTAGCAATTAATCACTTAATTAATTGAAAAATTATTTAACAATATGTGCGACAAAATAAGCCTGAATTTTGATTTATCTTGGTTGAAACTTTAGATTAACTTGTCTACAACTATATTAACGAGAAAACAAGTCAACTAATATCATAAGGAAAACCAAGATTATAATCACATAATGACGTTAACGTTTGAACAAAATAATATTCTGTGCGATCCTTTGATAAAGTGATTTCCTCTGACATTATATACGAATTATGTGTTATTAAAGGCATTTAAAAATTCATTTGAGAGAAAAACACTGCAATTGTCTTCACTTTAAAATTGAATTTAATCTCAAAATTTAATCGGAAAATGCAAAACAGTTTTTTAAAAATTAGAGACACAAAAGAAGTTTATTAAAATTGCATGCTTAGAATTTTTAATCAGGCTTATTTAGATAGCTTTCACAATCTTCTCTCCAGCGATACTAATGACCAAGCGTTTTTTATTAAAAGAAGAGTGTTGCCCAATAGACTTTTTTTTTGTTCATGGTCGAATGAGTACAGAATTAGCATATTTTGATCTTGCTCAAATAATTCACATCCGAATCTGATTTTTGTTTGTTTTGTTTCTGTTGTTATGCAAATATTTGAGACACCAGTTAAGGGACCGGTAATAATGTTGAGACACGCAAACCAAGGTATGAATAAAAGCGATACAAAAGTATCTCTTAATATGTTTTTCATTACAAGTTATAAGTTGGGGTCAAATGTGAAGACAATTTCTGTATTGAATTTTTGGCGTAAAATCGGTTTGATTTTAATAAATGACTTTTAAATGTAAAATAGGGTTAAATCGATTGAAATAGTTTGAACTCTGACAATAGCAGGGTCATCTCCAATTGCGTGTGTATTTAGGATTTAGACAGTCCATTTATTTTTGTTACCATGTTCAACATTTGGAGTCGTTATTAAAAAGTAATTATCAATTATTTAAAGTTGTTTTTTGAAAAAGAAGTTATTGGAGTAAATGAAAAATCCTTTTTAAAACTTGTGTTGAATCGAGTGATAAATTATTCCGGAATCTCACGAAGCAATTTCAAAATTACCAAGAATAAAAACAAGAAAAAGTTCACTAAATTTTGATTAATGAGATATTTTTCATAAAAAAAAAGAAAATATGGGAAAAAATTCATAACTACTTTTTGAGTGACTCTGACTCTACCTCTCAATGAATTTCAAACATAGTTTCCATATCTGACTCTCGAATCGGATTTTAATAAATTAGTTTAAAGAAAAAAATTAATACTTTTCTATGATTTGAATACAAAATACTGTTTTACTACGGGTTTGGTTACTATGGGGTTCGGCCAATGGTTTTTACAGGCTATTAAAATGAACTTGCTAATGATTTTTTGATTGGAGTCATGAAAATAATTTTTCGAATAGTGTTTTGGTTTTGTGTGAAATCAATGACTCCTACTCTTCAAAAGTTTAATTGAATTTTGGTTTTCAATAAAAATAAATATATTTTTTATTTTATTCTTTAATTGAAATAATTCTCTAATGGATTACAAGATTTGAATTTTTATTTATTTTGCTTCTCTCTCTCTCTCTCTCTCTCTCTCTCTCTCTCTCTCTCTTCGGCCTCTTTGTAATTATCAAATAAGAACTTACCGTCTTTTACTCTTCCTGTCCCTTCCGGTGTAGAGGAAGTGTTGGAGAGGAACGGGCGTTTAGAGCGAGCGAGTTTATAGTGGTTTATTTTATCTCAGGACCTCTCCTTCGAATCTCCTTAAACAAAATTTTTATTGAAAAAAGTTTTTATTGAATTCAAAAGTTTAATCAGCGAGCTTAAATGTAATTTCAATTGTTACTCTGGAAAAGCTCGATGAGTTATTGCCAAACTGTTTATAGTGGTTTATTTTATCTCAGGACCTTTCCTTCGAATCTCCTTAAACAAAAATTTTATCGAAGTTTTTGAGTCTGGTATTCAAAAATTGAACATTCAACACTTTGAAACACTGAACAATTTCAATCAGTCGAATCAGATACAGATAACAAGGGCACAAATCAATGGCTCTGAAGATGTTATCATAGTCTTCAGTGGCGTATGTCCTTGTTAAACTAGGACGTGCAGCTTGCTAAACATCACCTAGCTTATAACTCTATCGCCTTGTGCTCCCTAAAGAGGTCCCGACCTCTGAGTGCACCGGTAACTGTGGTCCTCATTAGTCGGGACCAATCGTAGAGTTCAGTCGGGGGATCAGGAGGTGAGGGATGGGAATAACGATTCGTCATTTGGACGCGTCCTGATTGGACACACAATCAAAAACCAGGGTAGAAGACGACCTCTACTCAAACGACTTCTACGCTTTAAAAATGGTTTTAAGTTCGGCTCAAAAGGCACTTCAGTTGAGTATAAGTCGAGTTACGTCTACTATTGGAGTCGAAAAACACTGAAGTCATGGAAAGAATTGATTTTAGATGTATTCGAAGTTGTGGTTCAACCCCTCAAACGGGTGGAAAAACTTTGGGGATGGGTGTCAAGGTTTCGCCTCAAAAGGTCACTCGAAGGAAATGTGTTTCCGTTGCGACTCTATTATGGAGTTAATGAAACGGTGAAAGCTTGGAAAGAAAGGACACCGAAAGTACAAAAGGTTTTAGCGTTTGGTCCAAAATGCCAGAGTGTGTCGTCTTTGAGAGTCAATCGACTAATCAAGTTTAGGTACGTTAGACCCAAAGGGTTCAAAGATTGGCTTAAAAAAGCCTTAAGATTGTGTTTATTTATGACTTCGGAGGGAATCAAGTCTTGCCATCGCCGGACATGTTTCAGCATTTTAGCAGAAGAGGCTTTCGAAGGAGTATTTGGTGATTGGTGCAGCTTACGCGTGAGTGAAGTATCGTTAAGACGGCTTTAAAGTAACACCACACCAGTGTTTGCCGCGGCTTACCGTTGATTTCCGGTATGATCTCAAGAGATTCGTCGCATGAGTGAGGAAATGGAGTCTTATTTCGGTTAAAATGTTGAGAAGTGGCGATGGCTCTCAACGACAGAAAAATTCAAAAATTACAAAATTCTTCAGAAATTCAATCCATTTTTAAAATTATTTTTCGAGAGATAAGGCAAAAGATGAGTGACTCTGAGGGGACATAACTACAAGACTGGACTCGTATGTCAACAAAAACAGCATTCGTGCCAAAGGTCTGTCGGGTGAGACAAAGACTCCGATAACCGCCAAATGAATCTCACCTTAAAAATGACAGAAATCCATTTTATTGTTACTCTGTTTAAGTACATTTTATTAAAGCCCTTTTGGCCTACAGTCTTGGCCTACAGTCGTATCATAATCTGACGGATGACATACAGTTCTGGTCTACAGTTGATAACCGATGAGACCACGACTCGGATGTCTTATCTCTCAATTCATTTCTTTTCTTATAAATTGTTCACAAATTCTATTAATAATTCATTTTAATGAAACTCTTAATCAAATTCTTTTTCATTGAAATCAAATTATATTTTGAGTCAAATTTATTTCATGAGAGATGTTTTATCTCTCGTATCTCTCAATTCACTTAATTTCAAATAAAAAGTTTTTAAACTCAATTATTAACTACTTTTTAATGAAATTGTTTTTCATTAATTCATTAAATGAGAAATTTGTAGGATTTGTCTTCAATTCATAAAATAGGAATATTCTTAGCTTATTATTAGAAAGAAGAATCATGGTTAGTTTTCACAACATTTATTTTTATTATTCGCTGAATCCTTTTTAACACAAATTAATTATTTTAAACTACATTTAAATATTTTGATTCAATTTTGGGATTATTTTTGGTTTTATTTTTGTATAGTTTTTAATATAAAAATTTGTTTTTAGTAATGATATGTCCATCACATGAAAAAAGTTTGACTATAAAAAAGTTTTTGAATATTTTGAACAATAATTGTTATTAAGGTATTATTTGTCGATATTTTTTTTGATAATTTGTTTTTTGATTCTTCCGATACATTTGGAGCCAAAGCTAACGTAAATATTTACTCAATAATTAAAATCTAATTATTTATTAATTGCAGTACTTTTTTGGGGCTGACATTAGTCTTGATTTACGAAACCAAATGAAAAATATCGCAAAATATTTAATTTATCGAAAAATAAATGTTTTTTAAAATCGATTTTTATTCACTTAAAAACATTACGAAATGTTATTCAAATAAAAACTCTTTAAAATTAATTAATCGTAATTTGATTCATAAAAAATGAGATTAAAATTAAAAACTTATTATTAATTGCTTTTAAAAATCGATGCGATATTAATAATGATCTGAAAGATATGTTTTATTGATATATCGATTGCCATAAAACTGAAAGCAATATATTGTTTAATTAGAGCCCACTTTCGGTAACACTTATGAGAATCAGTACTGCATTTGAAAACATATTTTCATTAAAATAAATCTCAAATATATCGAGAAATTGAAAAAAAATTGATTGAAATTGAAGTCCAATTATGACTGAATCGGTGACTAATGGTAGGCCTCGTTCTTCAGTGAATACATATCGATGAGGATCTCCTGCAACAAAGAGGTCGCGTTATTTATCTTCGAGATTATGTTATCGACGTCCGGCTCGTCCTGAATACTGTCGGCGGTTCCCTCAGAAATATCTTCGTCCAAGTCTTCCTCCTCATGGCTCCGACCATTCATTTTGACGACAAGTTTAGACGCCCGGCCTTTCCTTCTCTGTGCCCTCGACTGTGTCTGTTCTGCCG
>JAQIXV010001132.1:0-11078 GCA_034700625.1 Tectocepheus velatus
TGTTTGGTGTCGTTAACCCTCTGCACATCTCTTTCGTCGAATTTATTTTTGTTATTCTGAGCGATGGCGAGGAATGCGGTCAAAATTCTTGCCATCACTTCTGTATTTACTATCATTTTATCGTTTCTATTGATTATTGACTAAAATATCGATTTTTTAATAATTTTCATTAGTATTCACTCAAAATTCATATCAAATAAACAGAAGTTTAACTCATCTCAAGGTTTTTAAACCCAAAATTCATTCAATTCTTGAAATTGATTAAAATATTACTAAAAATTAATTAAAATAATTTTAAGTCATCTCCAACTCTAATACAATAGGAGTAACTTTTGGACTTAATTTCATAACAAAAATTAATTGCACTAGAAAATGAATACATGTATGTGCATGGTCATTTGGAAAAATTGCAAGTCAAGTTTGAATATTGAAATTGAAAATAAAAGTCATATTTTTTAAGAATTGTTTTCATAGATTTCCTCAAAATTTTAACCATAAAAATGTGTTTGAAAGAACAGATAAACTAATCTTGCTATTAAATCAATGATTTTAATAGCATTCTGATAGAGTGGAAATGCGAACAAAATGACTAAATACTTGTTGCTTTTACCTTCATTATTATTTACCTTGGTAGTTATAATTTTATTTATAATAACTTTATGTATATTTGATTTAAATGTCTTCAAAAATGTGGGAAACTTTCAAAACGAAGAAAACAATGAATCAAATGAAGTGATAATAGAAACAAATTATGGAAAAATCAAAGGATTTCGTCAAAAAGTGTTTGAATTTGAGTTCAATCAGTTTCTGAATATACCTTATGCTGAGCCACCAATAAAAGAGGTTCGTAAAATTAAATTAACAAGATAACTTTTATTCAATTTTCAAATTAAGAAACGCTTCACAAAACCCGAACCTCTGGCTAATAAATGGGAAGGTGTTCGTGTGGGGAACCGGTGGCCAAACTTTTGCAAACAAATAGATTTGAAACAATACGAGTATTTGACGCCAATTATGAACTACAATACCAGCGAAGACTGTCTGTACCTAAATATTTGGACTCCAATAGATGAGCACAGCCTCAAACCTGTCATAGTCTACATTCACGGCGGAGTTTTTGTTTACATGGGAACCAGTTTTGATATTTTCAACGGCGCCGTTATCTCCAGTCTGGGGAATGTTGTCTTCGTTACAATTAATTACCGTTTGGGAGTCTTTGGATTTTTAGATACCGGCGCTGAACACGATGAAAATAATCAGGGGGATACACTTAATAATTTTGGTCTTTATGATCAAATAATGGCCTTGTCATTTATCAAGGATAATATCAAAAATTTTGGAGGTGATCCAAACAGTATAACTCTGATGGGACAGTCTGCCGGTGCCATTTCAATTGGTCTTCTAATGTCTACCCCAATGGCCAGCCATCTGTTCCACAGAGCAATCCTCGAGAGCGCGTCTCCGATGCAAATGAAGTTCTTTTTTGAAATCTCTAAAAACAATTACAAAAGAGTTCTTCAATTAACCAATTGTTCAGAAAAGAGAAACAAAATAAAACAAATCCAATGTTTGAGACAATTGACAGAAAACCAATTGAATGCTATTCACGAAGTTTTAATGAATAATACATTTCTTAGTTTTTCACCGACAATACCCAGTCATATGTTCGATCAGTTCCCGAGGGAAGCCTTCGATGTCGATATGGCTGACAATGAGATACAACAAAAGCAAATACTAATAGGTATTGATTTTACAATTAAATTAGCAAGTTAATTTGATAAGACATATATAACAGGCGCTAATGCAGACGAGGGATCACTATTTCTGCATCAAATCAGACCAAAACAGTTCCCATTAGAGGCTTTGCCACAAATTGATAGAAATGGCATAAAACAACTTTTCCTAGAATTTGGTTCTGGGTTTGAAAACTTGAACGACAAACAAATCGAAACAATGATCGAAACCTTTGGCATCAATGGTGACAACCCTTCGAATATACGACAACAGTTGACTGCAGTTATCGGAGATCTACTCTTCAAATGTCCGGTTCTTAAGTTTGCCGACAGTCTAAGCGAGTGGTCAAATATTACACTTTATATGTATTACTTCACAGAAAGTTCCGGACATTTACCGGAATGGGTGGGAAGTTCTCACTTCGAAGAGGTTCAGTTCGTTTTTGGTCTTCCCTTTAGATATCCGCACAAATACTCGAATAAACAAAAAGAGTTTACAAAACGATTGATCAAAACCTGGACTCACTTCGCAAGGAATGGGTACTAAGTCTTCAATTAATATTTTGAATTGAATTTTCAAATATTTAATGATTTCAGCGAAATGTTACCCCAATTGGGAAAAGTTTGGCCAAAATATACGGCAGAGAAGGGACAACATATGGAACTTAATTCTGATAAATCATCAATTGGTCTAAAACTCAATCAAAACTATTACTCTTTATATGAAATTATTTTCGAAAGTATTAAATAAAATGTTTTAAAACCCATTAAAAATTTTTAATAATTAACAAAAATTCAATACTTTTGGACATATACTTGACCTTCACATCCATTTCCCCAAAAATTAGATAATTTTTAAAATTGCACCGAAATATAGGATTTTGAAATTGTTTTTAAAATACATTAATACTTAATCTTATGAAACTTAACCACAAATTAGTGATAAATTCTTTGAATACAAATAAAATATTTGCTATGAAATAAGGAGTTGATTGAAAATATTTAAAATGAAAACATTAATAATTTTAATAAATATTTTATTAATTATAAATTGTGTTAAAACTGAAACTGATTCTATCAAAACTCAAATCTCATCAATCGATGAGAAATGGGTTAAAACTTTTGATCAATTCTTCGGTTCATTCAAAGGATTTGCAGATAATTATTGGCCGACAGTCGAGAAGAGTCTCATAGAAGTGAACATCAGTTCTGAATGCAGTCTAAGTATCAAAACTATATTCACAAAGACTAGAGAGGAATGGGTTATATCAAGTAAGACATCAAAACAGACAAATAATTTCAAATAATTATTAAATCTAATGAAGTGTTGGAATCGAGTGGTCGACTACCTATAGGTATGCTGAGCGGTACGACTACCAATTATGGCGATTACGACCAATGTATGGCCACAAAAGGTCTTTTAGAAGGAAATACACTCGTCTTCGGAAAGTATTGTTTCTTAAACGTTAGACCTCCTCTGCCTCCTGTGGGGCAGACACTGAATCTGAGCGGAACAGCATATGAAAACTCATGGGTAGAGGAAAAGGTCGGTCGGTTCGCACGAATGTATGGCCGAATAGCTAACGGTTTATGCATTCCTTCTGTTTGTTCGGAATCAGAAATAACACAAATTTTAAAGAATGGTATGATTTATGAAAAACTCAAACAAATGAAAAATTATTAACTTTTCTATCAATAGTTTTCACTGAATTTCAATTTACATTAACTGTTGAACACTGTTCTGAGCCAAACAGGAGGACATCACTTGATTGGGCACAACTCTTATCAATGTAAATCATATAACTATTGAGAATAAAATAATCAAGATACTTCAACTAAACAGATTGGTTCTGATATTGACTGTGGTAGCAGTGATAATGGGTACAATTTACAATTGCTCACCACCACCACCACCACCACCATGCACAAATAAATGTGAAGAAAACAATAATACGAGTCGTGAACGGAATCACACAATAAGAGACGTATTCCTCTGCTTTTCATTCACAACAAACGCTAAGAAAGTCTTCACAATAACTGAAAACAGTGCCGAAAATGAGTTGAAATTTTTACACGGATTGAGAGTTATGTCCATATTTTGGGTTATTCTTTGCCACACAACAAACTTCGCACCCCTTGGTCTCTACGATCAACCAATGATTGCAGGTATATCTCAGATTGCAATTAAGTAATGGTTATTATTAACAAAACTTTTAGCTCGATTCAAGACTGACGGCGTCAATGTTATCAAACATTTGTGGACACAATTGATAATAAGTGGATCACTATCTGTCCAAACATTTTTCATTATCAGGTAATTAATTGAATTTTTCATTGGATTTGATATTAATTTTGTCACTCAATAGTGGACTCATATCACTACACACGACACTAAGATATGCCAAGGGTAAGAATGCTGGCTTCACATACTGGCAATTTGTCTTGCTCAGATGGTTGAGGTAGAATATAAATAATTTAATCAAGATAAGTTATCTAGCAAATCGAATAATAGGTTCGCACCACCACTTTTGGGTATGTTTTGCTTCCAATTCCTTTGGCCACTGCTAGGGTCGGGCCCTATGTTCCACTACGACTTTTTGAAATACGGTCTTGAACCTTGCTACTATAACTGGTTACCGAGTTTCCTATTCATATCAAACTGGTGGCCACTTGCAGAACAGGTCATTTACAAAAGATTTTTATCTTGAGACTAAAAATGTATCTTGCTCGAATATAGTGCGCATCCCAAACCTGGTACTTAGGGGCAGACTTTCAAATTAATTTGATTTCATATTTCGTTATAATATATTATCTGAAAAACTATTGGAACGCAATTAAAGTCAATATTTGGATGATTGCCATCGGAATAGTATTGCCCACATTAATCAATTACATCTATAAACTACCATTAGTACACATATTAGACCCTGATCTAGAGTAAGTATGGTCAGCAACAATCAGTAGAAAATCGAATCAATTCTTTAATTGATAGAAAGCTGAGCATAACCTACAGTATGACTGAATTCAATACTTATAACCATTTGATGGCGTACTTCACCGGAACTCTTTTGGCCGCAATTATCAATAGTGGCAAACAATACAATGCTCTCAAAGTAAATAAACACAGTAAAGACCTTGTTAATTGATATTCTGATTGCGATTAATTGAAAAACATAGAGGTTCAAGAACATAATTTGGACAATTTTATTGTTTGCATTACTTGTGACCCCCTTCTCGACCTATCCTTTCATACAAATGGATGAAATACCGGCCTCTCATCTAACGATATTATACAACAGCATCAAGAGATTGACCTGGGTAGCTGGCATTGCATGGATAGTGTTTGCGTGTTCAACTTTTGATAGCAAGAGTATAATTCAACTAGAAAAATATATCAAGTTAGAAAAGAAATCAATTGATATCTGCTTGCTCAATTACCAGGTTTGGTATCGAAGTTTCTGTCAGCAAAGATATTCCAACCTTTCTCGAGGCTGACATTTAGTATATACCTTGTTCAATCATTGGTGGTCTGGTATCATGGATATCAAACCAGACATCTTTACCCTATCGATCACTACAATGCAGTAAAAATTAAATCTAGCCAAATTCAAACCAAAACTAAAACTTAATTTTCAAAAAGCTATTCAGAGTGGGAGGAGTGGCGATGTTTTCAGTGATATTTGGTTTTATTTTGCACATCCTATTTGAGGCGCCGTCAGTCAACTTATGTAAACTGATTTTCTCGACTAAAACAGGACTAAAACCAGTGAAGAATGACATCAATAATAACGATAATAGCGATGAAAAACAAAAGCTCAGCGAAAGTAAACCTCACGAACAATGAGTTATTTAATTACTAATTGATTTGATTTACGTTTGGATTAATTTTTTCTGTCAATCAGGAGTTGAAGACAATTCTAATACTGAAATGATTGAGATTACAGTCAATCAATAATTTACTAAAAAATTACAAAATTATTTTAAAAAGTCTTAAAATGAAAAAAATTCAATAAAATGTTCAACACTTTGGAAGTTTTTCAAATTAATCCCGCATGTATTCTTGATAGATTCAAAAATACAAACATTATTCAAACCCGCATTGAATTCACAATCATTTGATTTAAGTTAAAACTAAATAATTATTTATTTTAAATATCAAATAAAAATTTCTTGATATCAAATATCAATGAATTCAAAAACAGCATGGTCACTATTCTTTTCCCTGATTATATTTGTGAATGGCCAATTATTTGATGATGACCCTGATATTTTCAGACAAACGGTAATGAAAAAAAAGATGAAAATTAATAATAATTATAATTTGAATGAAAGCCACAACTGATTGAATCGCGAGGTTTTCGTTATGAATCACATACTGTGACCACAACTGATGGGTATATACTCCGAGTGTTTCGTATACTAAACTCTCACATAACTCGCGATACGGAAAAGACAAATCCGATAATTCTGTGGCACGGAGTGGCCGTAACATCAGATTCATGGCTCTTCTCAACCGTCGGCTCTATTGATAGAAGAGGGGTTTATAGCGAAAACAACGATCAATTCAATGACTGCCAAATGAATGTCACCTCAAATCTGGCCTTTACTCTGTCTTCATGTGGTTATGATGTTTGGTTACCAAACACGAGGGGAACACACTATTCATTAGGACACACAACACTTAATCCATACTTTAGTAAAATATTTTTGAAAAAAGATATGAATGGTATGAATGTCTGTCGTCTCTCCAATAATAGACTCGAGATATTGGGAATACACTCTCACAGAACTGGGCCTTTACGACATCCCAGCGGTTGTCAGATATGTCTTACAGACCACTAAAAGCGGTATTAAAATCAAAATCAAAACAATAATTGTATAAACGTTTGAAACTCTAATCAGAATCTCTGGGATATATCGGCCACTCATTAGGGACGTCGTCTATGTTTGCATTGCTATCTTTGGTCCCAGATTTTGAGCGTTTCATCAAACCGTTCATAGCGTTGGCACCGATCGCTTATTTGGGAAACATTGAGAGCATTGCGCGACTGTTTGTCCCCTTAGAACCCATACTTAGGTTTGAATTTCATTTTTAATGTAAATAAAAAAATTGCTTCACAACAGAATGTTCCCTGCTCCACTTGGCATTCCTGTCCCCATCGCACAGTTCATTGGAGTCTTCATCTGTGGTAACAGTCTGTTGGTTAATCTCTGCGCTGAAGTATTCTATGCCATCAATGGATATGACCCTGATAATTTCAATTCAGTTGAGATCATTTTTAAAATGAATTCAAAAATAATGTACCTTGTTTTTATCAAAGACAAGAGTGCCAGTAGACGCGGCTCATTCCGGTGCCTCTGTGTCCACCTGGTTATACTCCCATTTAGCACAACTAGTTATCAGTAGTTGTTTCAGAAGATTTGATTATGGAATCGATCAGAATATGAAACGTTACGGACAGAGAACTCCCCCTAACTATCCCTTATGTAACATAACTTCAAGAAATATCGCACTTTTCAGGGGTTTGAATGACTTGTTGGCCGATCCCATGGATATCAGTCTTCTCGTCGATCAGCTAAATGGTAAAGTATTTTGAAAATTAGGCCTTGTTCATTTATTTCTTTGTTCTAGTACCTCTCTTAGATAACTTTATTGTACCTGATCCAAAGTGGAATCACCAGGACTTTCAATTAGGTGTAAATCAAGGCTTTTATGTCAACACAAGAGTATTAGAAATTCTTAAATTATTCAACAACTGAATGTCTCTCTCCCTCCCTCTCCCACACAACTATGTATTGAACTCAAAATAGAAGCAAATATTTAAAAATTTAAAGCATTAGTTATATAAGACTTGACATAGATTTGAGGTGCGCCTACTTTTTCACTACTACTGGAGTTAACAAAACTATTCATAGAAACGAAAGAGTATTTCGTAAATGAATTCATATTCAACTAAACGACACATTCGTGTGTTTGAAAACAGTTCACAAAAAACAGAATATTTTTCTACAAATTTTTCAGTGATTTTCAGTTTAAAATCCAAACAAAACGATAAAAATGAAAAACCGTTCGCTTATTATTAGTATAAGTTTGGTATTAATTATATCCTATTTATATATTTTAATGATTTTGTCGATTTTCAATACCTATACAATCAATAGTAAAAATCTCTATTTATTTAAATTAATAAAAACTTATTTCAATTATTTCAGTTCAATATTATTGATAATAAGTGTAATTCTTCTTTGCCTCAAATCATATAACTATTTGACGTCAATTAAAAACACAAAAACTGTGATATATTTACTTCACTCGACATTAATCACCTTTTTATTGATAATACTTCTAATGATTCCAATCGGATATCAATTGATAAAAGACTTCATTGAGTTTTGGGACGTATTCTGGATTTCAATTCTCATTGAATTGAGTGAAATATTGACGGCTCTCATATACCTCACATCAATGTGTCTTTCGGTGACAGTTCTCATGGCTTTGAGTTTCAATGTTTACAAATTCAAAGAAATTAAACCCAAAGTCAGACCACAGCAGGTATTCAGACAAACAATAGGCCGGCGAAGGATTTCTGCCCAGAATCAGCCCATTCTCATCGCAAATACTAGAGTGATTCAAAACCGGAGGAATGCCCCACAGATTGTAATCGTACGACCATGATTAAACCAATAAGATCAGTTTAACTTATTATTAATTGTCAAAAGCACTTATTCTGATCAAATTAATTTGAAATACGATGAAAATAATTGAACCCAAAAATATGTTGGACTCTTACCACGAAAACAAATACTATTTTTCTAAATTAAAATGAAAAATATTTTGTTATAAAATATTGAAATGTTATCAAAATTATCTTATTTTTTCAATGTCTGTGCCCTAAATCTTTTAGTCTCTCCCTTTCATAATCTCTTGGTTTTCATTTGAGAGATATTGTGGTTCAGGAATGTCTTCGGGAGTGGACTTCCAAGTCTGTGATCAGTAGTAAAATAGGTATTCATTTAAAAACAATTTACTGAAAAAGTTTTGAATTTGTTTTTTCGAAAGAATATGCGATAACTTAAGGGAATGTCGTATTTGAATAACAAAAAACCCGAAGACTTTAGACCCAAAGCTTTGATAATCGGGGAGATGTCACATATATAATGACTCAAACTATCACTTAAATAAACTTTTGATTGTGTTTTAAATTCAAATAAAATCAATAAAACAAATTCATTCCAAAAGAAATGTTCATTTTCTTACCAAAATATAACGAGAGGTTGTCCTCATTTGTCCTCATTTTAGTCATAACTCTATCTCTCAGTTATTTCTTCGATATTTATCTAATAAAAAACAAAACAAATTATTTTTAAATGTGTTTAAAGTTTTTGCAATAAGTATATTAAATAACATTATAATTGAAGACAACTAATTATTATCAATTTTTGGCAAAAGACATGACTTATTAATAATAAGTTATTATTTATGAATTATATGTTGAGAGATATGTTTGGGTTCAAAACTGTAAGTTTATGCCAATATACCATAGAGACATATACCAAGTATGTACCAAGTACATGTGTTTGATTGAAAGCTCTCAATAAGTGATTTGAATCCAATTATTGACATATTTTTGATTCGTTTGTCTCTAACTCTCGTCAATTGAATTGAATTTTCGTTTTCAAAACCTTTTGACAAAACTTTGGATTATTTTTTGTTTTTAATCGATTATTGATTCAAAGATACCATTGAATTATCATTTACTTGAAAACAAGTGTTTGTTATCTATTTTTGTGTAAAAATGAATAGTTTGTGCAATTATTTGACCGGAAAGAGCGGTCAGAATGAGGACTCGTTCTTCAGAATTGGCAAACCGTCGATCGACACCCGGATGTCAGCCTTACGTCTGGCGCCTGTCAATGAAGGACCCAAAGGGGAGACCATTTACGATACGATGGCTTTTATGATATACTGTCCAAAACACAAAAAGATCGGAGTCTGTAGTACTCAACACAGCGAACAACAAAAGGCTGTTTGGATGCCATTCGTATACCTGTCCCCTATCACTGGTTATATCGACGCTATAAAGGACGGCATATCTTTGATACTGAGTGACACCGACTCAAACCTTTTGGAACAGTTGAGGGCAGACCTACCTTTGGATTACTGCATATATAACATACTCCGCGTCCAATTGACTCAATCCCAGCGTTTTATAACAAGAATCATATGTGTGGCACATGTCAGACAACTCAATGACAAACAGGGGTTCAACTGCTGTCAGCCAACATCAAGACTCGAGTGGATTGGTATCGAACAGGCGTTAAGAAGGGGTCGCGACACTGTCGACAATCTCTGGGGATATGAAGTGTTGTTGATATCAAAGAAACTGAAGACTGGACTCAATATGAATGAAAAGGACAGCTATCAGGACGTGACTGAGTACTCACTGGACGACGTCTACCAATACGTTCCAGGAGACCCACCCCGTAATCACGAGGAGGATATGCTTAAGGCACAGAAGATCACAAAACTCCACATCGAGAGGGTTTACATCGATTTCGTTGAACACTGTTTTCCAGCCTTTAATATGACATTCAATTCATTTAAAGACTATTTATGTAAATATGGTTTCGACAGAAAAGACACGAATTTCTTAAATCTGTTCAATGGTTTCAATTATCGAAACAACGGAAACATCTCTTTTCATGAGTTGCTGTTAGGGCTGTCCTGTATTGAGCCCAACCCCTTCAACGGTATCTCCAGAATTAAGTTTGTTTTTCGCTATTACGACACCGACGGCGACGGCTTTCTCAATGAATCCGAGTTCCGGCCAATAGTCAGAGCCATCAATAAGAGAGATTCAGACGAACAGATCGATCAGAAGCTAAGGAATGGTTTCAAACTAATGAAAGCCTCGCAGAAAGGGATCTCTTTCAAGGATTTTAACAAATGTATCGGTTCTCTGAAGTTCAGAGGAACCAGTCTTTTGTGTCGATCGGAAAAACCTATCTTCTGGTTGATATCCCAGGCATTTACAGCGAGAGGTGAAAAGGTGGCGCACCCGGAGGTCAAGAAAATGATGATCGAAAATGTGACCCAACGCTCATATAAAGGCGTTTGCAATAACTGCAAGAAAAACAAATGGGAAGTCAGTGCCAAAAATGTCAAACTCAACGATAAGGGAGAGTGGAGTGACATACAGATCATAGAAGATGGTGAGAACTGAGTGGAAAGCCTTTTCTTTTAGAATTGATTTTAATTTTTTAAAACTTTTTTAGTCTTAAAATTTAACGGAAAAAAGTCAACGAATTCTTCGGAAAAGTATTATATGACTGAAAAGTATTCAA
>JAQIXV010001133.1:0-11070 GCA_034700625.1 Tectocepheus velatus
TTTAAACTAAAGTAAACTTCTTTGACGTACTTTATATTCAAACCTTTATTTACCATTACGTCAGACATCAGTCAAATGTCAAATCAAAACAAAAATAACTTTTAAACCATTTATTAGTTTTTAAAATAAATTTTACAGTCATTTGACTCAACCATTGATTACCAATAAATGTCAGACAATATCATTACCATCGATGACGACATCGAAGAAGAAGAGTTTGATTTCAATTCATTTGGTTTTGAATTACAAGAACTCAACGAAAGTCTTAACGATTTTTGGCTCAAAAACCAGAATCTGATCCAAAAATGCGAAGAAATTAAGTCAAGAGTCGGTCGACAGAAGACCCACTCCTTTGTTGCGAAGACAGCAGGCGTTGGGGTCTCAGCACTGGGAGGGGTGGCAGTCGTGTCGGGTATAGTCCTGACCCCCTTTACTGCAGGTCTTTCTGGACTACTGACCGCTGGCGGAGGCGTCGCAGTGGCCGCCGGTTCGGCGACAGCCGTCGGCACAGAATTCGCGGACAGTCTTAAGTCGAAAACTATTGCCAAAGAGTTGAGACAATTGGCCGAAGAGAGGGACGCCTCCGCTCGAAGTCTCACCGAAATGTTCGCCCGTTTTGACAACTTTTTGGCCGAATATCTCCGGACGGAAGGCCTGACGCGAGGCATAAGTGACGACCGTTTCCGCAATGAATCAAATTTCTCGACTTTTGCCGTATTTTTGGCCAAATCTGCGAAAAATGGTTACGACTTGAGCTCTAAGACATCGAAAGTATTGCAAGAGTTTAAGGCCTTAAACTCTATTAAGACTATGTCCAGAGTCGGGTCCAGCGCTCAGTTAACCAAAACTGTGGCCAAAAGCACCGCCTCTTTAGCGACGACTGAAGTCAAAGGTATTTGAATTGAATTTTTCGGTTATTTTCAGTGATTTTAATCAATTTTTGTCTGCATTTCAGGTCTGACCTCAGCTGTGGCTAAGACTGTCGGCCCCTCCGCTGCGAAACTGACGTTCAGAGGACTTAGCGCTGGTTTAGGTCTGGCGTTGACTGTCGTCGACGTCGTATTACTGGTCAGAGACTGGAATAGAGTCCACCCGACGGTCGAAGTGGTCGACCATTTGATACAAGACTTGGAGAAGTATTTAGAGCTCATCCGACGGATAACCTGTGCCTTCAGTTCCGATACAATCGACGAACAGCTCATTAATGAGATAATTGTCGCAATCGATGGCAGCCTTGAGTCTGATGTCTGTTCTCAAGAAACAGATCCCAAAGAAATTGAGATAACTTTCGATAATAAGGTTTCCTATCATAAGAGGGAAGACCTCTGATTCTGAGCTAAAAATTATTGATTTTTGTTAAAATTATTTATTTTTTTATGAATTTTATGTTTTAATTGAATTTTAAATCAAATAATTTTGTTATTAATTAAAAAAAGTTTTTATTTAATCAAAAAATTCACAAAAAAGTAAAAAAATTAAGAGAGAGAGCGGAGAGTGAGCTGAGAGTGTAAACGGAGAGGGAGTCCCTCCCAATGTTTAACGCAAACGTTAACGTAATTTATGTCTCCATTTGATACTCACAACAGGTTTTGTCGTCCATTGAAATGAGTTATTGTTTTCAATGAAGTCTTAAATCTTGAGATCAAACAAAAACAATGCAGTCGTCACTGTTCTCCTCGGATCAAGAGACCAAGATCATCTACTACATTGACGACGAGGAGACCCCATACCTGGTTAAGTTGCCCGTTGGCCACTCCTCGGTAACTTTGGCCGACTTTAAGGCCGTCCTATCGCTGCCATTGCGACCGAAATACAAGTTTTTCTTCAAATCATTGGACGACGACTTCGGTGTAGTCAAGGAGGAGGTCATCGACAACAGCCACGCCCTACCGATAATCAAGGGACGGGTAGTTGCATGGGTATGGCCCTCAGCATCCCCTGTCGACCCCATTTTCAATTGAAAACTCATTTTTAAACCTCTTTTTTATGTCAACAGTTGGTGACCGCCGACGGGTCCAACGCTTCCGACGATACGGAAAGATCTGACGGACAACAGCTGAGAGGCTGTCCTACAGCTGAACGGTTGGGTGTTATCGGCGACAGCCGTCCGCCCAGTTTTCATGGAGTTGGCGGACATTTCGGTGGCGACCGTTGCGGTGGCGATACGACAACCGAAACCGAGTCGACAATCAGTTCGCGAATGGGTGGCCAACAGCTGTACGGCAGCCCTCGACACAGGAATCGGGTGCCAAACAGACGAATGGCTGGTGGAGGGGGTGTTGGGGGACACCATCACCAGCACAACCACCACAACCAGTGCCTGTGCGGCGACACGACATCGGCGGTGACCTCAGACATCGATACGACATCTTTTGTCGACAGCGACGACGACGAGGACGACCTCAACAGTCAGGTGTCGACCACTACTGACGAGACGTCTGTTTCGAAAATACAGGAGCGGAGACATAGGCGGAGGCGGAGGCGCCACCGGATGCCTGTCATGAGTCGAGTGAGTGTCATGTCTTTCCCCCCACTCTTTCCCATCCCTTCCCCTCTCTCTCTGAAGGGAATGACTTCACATTTTTTGATTGACATTCAAAACGACATTCCCTTCAAATCAAATGCAAAAACACATAAATTTTAACCCATTTTACTGACTGTCTGTCCCTTTTATACTGCACAGACTTCATCGATCAGCTCGATTACCGAGAGCACAATGTCCTTGAACATAATAACGGTGACGCTTAACCTGGACACTGTCAACTTCCTGGGTATTTCGATTGTTGGTCAGTCCAATAAGGGAGGGGACGGCGGTATATACGTTGGCTCTATTATGAAGGGCGGGGCTGTGGCTCTGGATGGAAGGATTGAGCCTGGTGACATGATCTTGCAAGTTAATGACGTGAACTTCGAGGACATGTCCAACGACGACGCCGTACGCGTACTACGAGAGGCTGTCCTAAAGCCGGGACCAATCAAATTGGTTGTCGCCAAGTGTTGGGATCCCAACCCCAAGGGCTACTTCACGATCCCCCGGACGGAACCTGTCCGTCCCATTGACCCTGGTGCTTGGGTTGCCCACACGGAGGCCGCCCGTGCCAACCAGTTTGCAGGTATGCCGTCTCCCTCTTCAAATACCCGTCCCTTTTATGCTGTGCTCTAAGTTTTGAATGAGTTTTGTGTTGAGATTTGATTCAATATTTTTTGTGTTTTGACTCTATTTTGAAGTCTTAATAATAATAATTGAGTTAAACCTCATTCAGAGCGCACCCAACCCTCAAAAACAGATACTATTTTCCCACTTATTTATAAAAATCCCTGACCTTTGGGGGGAATTCCTCACAAAATAAACATTAATTCTATGCTTTTATTTCTATGACTTATTCAGAGCCGGACTACCCGTTAAGGCCGCCATCGGTGTCGACACTGACGTCCACCTCATCATCGATAACGTCATCACTGCCTGAGTCGGACAGACAGCTGATACTCGACTCGACACACCTGTCCGTTGAGATGGATATGTTGACTATCGCCAAATCGATGGCTAATCCTGACTCAGGTCTGGACGTTAGGGACCGGATGTGGTTAAAGATAACGATACCGAACGCCTTTATCGGGTCAGAGGTCGTGGACTGGCTCTACCGCAACGTTCACGGCTTTCAGGACAGGCGTGAGTCACGCAAATACGCCAATCAAATGCTTAAGCAGGGCTTCATCAAGCACACGGTGACCAAGAGCAGTTTTTCAGAGCAATGCTATTACGTGTTCAATGACTCACTCCTGGAGAGGGAGTTCTCGGCGCTCAAAGTCGACGACGACGTACCCCCTTCTTATATGAGTGCCGGCGTTGCACTCATACCCCAATACACGGGTAACTACGCCCCGGCTTTTATGACCCCCTGGGGGTCGGGCGGAGAGATACATAACTACGGGATGTTTGGCGCACAGCCTTTCGCCCAAATCGATGGCCATTCACGTGAGACTACCCGTCCTTTTGCTTAAAGTATTGAATTTTTTTTGGCTCTTATTTAGTGACCAATAGTGGGAACGGTATGGACGGCAACAACAGTCACCTTCGCCGCAATGACGTGACATTAATAGGGGAACGACAGTCGGCCTCTCCCGGAGCCAGCAGTGAGTTCGACGACTTGAGCCAAAGGAGTGGCCCTATAATGATAGGCAGCGCTCAGCACAAAAAGTTGGGAAACCCTTTGCAACAGCACTTAATCAATGGTCAGACACTAAACGGAGAGCTACTCCACAGCAGTGGTCACACGAATCCACTCCTGAGCGCCGATAGGGGTGTCGGCAGTGACCAGTCGGGCGCCGGTTCGACGCATTCGGGAACCACTACCACAACGACTAGGGATACGGATAAGCAAATGGACGGCCAGTCTTCGGATATTGGCGGTAGTCGACAGTCGTTTCGCATGGCTATGGGAAACCCGTGCGAGTTCTTTGTCGACGTCATGTAATACCCGTCCCCTTCTCTGTTAGCGGCCAAACCCCTCTCCTCTCCCTCTCTCTATATATATATAAATATGAATGAGATTTGAGTTACGAATCGATTCAATAGTTTTTTGTTTCGGTTTTTAACTGTTTTTGAGATTATTTTTAAACCTTTTATTTGGTTTTTGAACTGAATTTATGAGACGTTTGGGGAACAACTCTCCCCTACCCTTCCCTTCCCTTTTGTAATCAATTTTGAGTTTTATTTGTTATTTAAAAATCAATTTTTAATATAATTTTTTCGCATAATTTGAAAATCAATTGTAATATAAGTCTTAATATATTTTAATTCAAATCTCATTCAGAGCGGAGCCGACCCTCAAAATAGAGACTATTTTTAAGCAATATATCAATCAATTCAATGACTGTTTACATGACTTCGAGACCAGAAAATCAATTATTTATTTGAATTGAATTCAAACGGAATTCCTATTTATATGTCCTTTGAATTTGAGTTTTAATTAATTAATTAATTTTTTTCTTCGTTTTAATTGAATATTATATTTATTTTTGTCGTAAAAAACATTTTTAATTATATTTTAATTCATTTATTCATTAATTTAGTGAATGTTTTCATCAATTTATTTGATTTTTTCTGAATGTTTTCCAAAACTTAACTATCAATTAATTAATTGACTAATAATTAACGCAATTCTCTCTCCATTTCCGCTCAAATCCCTGTCCACTGAAACCCTGTCCACAGCTTATGAAGACTCAGACGAAGCGCTTATTATTGAATACCACTATAATTGACGACTCCTTTCCGCTCAGAATAAGTAGTTTTTAAGACAACTCTTCCCTTCGAATGACATATCAATTGACTAACGAATTAACGGACAAACAGACGGACTTTTAGCCGAAATTATAGACTCTTTTTTGTTGTGCAATACTTTCTACTAAACTGTGAATTATTTTTGACTTTTTTCTATGACTTTGTGTTTCCGCTATACGACTGTCCGGACCTCTACTCCACTCTTGTATTATAAGAATTGTATGTTTTTAGCGGTTTTTTGCTATAAATTGTATTTTAATGAGATTTTTGTCTAATTTTTTTGTAAACTTTTGTCTAATTTCTTGATTAATTCAAAAAAAGTGTCAAGCAATCAATGAATCTAGGTTATTTATCAAATTGAAAAAAATTAATTCTACTCTCGAATAAAATGAAATTTATTTTGATTCCAAGACAATGTGTTTATTATCTAGGTAGAATAATTGTTAGACATTGGATGTGAAAGGTGAGAAAATATTTATTCATTGAGAAGAGTGGAGTCATGTCTTAAATAGGAGTCATTTTTGATTGAATTGAAATCAAACTTCAAGTTATGTGTTATTTCTGATACCAGAATAAGTAGTGGGTATTACTGGTATTCTTTCGGGCGCTTTTAATCTAGGTCAAGAATTGGTATTGGCTTCACATCATTGGTCTCATCATTGGTTGTAATCTTAGTCACCGAAGAGATAGGACTCGATCTCAAGACATGAGTCTCTCTGACGGTCTCTGTATTGAATACACCCGAAAATGTAGGCTTTGGCTGTAATGTAGGTAACACTGGATTCCTATTTGGTTGGACCCCTTTGGTTGCCAACATAGGGGGCGGTTGATAGGGAGGCGGTCTCACCGATGAAAGGTTTGATGGGATGCTCTGATGGGATGGTGTGTATGAAGTGGTTGTTATGGGTCTCGATATGGTAGTCACCGGTTGATTGGGATTCGTATTTGAAAGCAATGGCAATGTGGGGGGCATTTGATATATGAGTGGCGGTAGTCCTATAGTGGAAGACATTGTTGTCATCGATGGGGTCGGAGTGGGTTTTGCAGGAATGGCTACTTTTTTCGGTGGATTCGATTCAATTGAATTTGATTTTCGTTTAGTTCCCCAATTCTGTTGACCCCCACTTCCGGACACAGTTTTGCATCGATTTAGTAATAAGTTGTTTGTCTTTGTTATGGCTTCCCATCGAAAATGAAAATTCAATTCCTTTTCAATTGAATTGAGAAAAAAAAATTTAAAATGACTTACATTTGAATAATTTGTTGGCACTCTTTTCGGGGTCATTATCGTTGTCACCGATAATTGTATCCATCAAATAATAGATCAAATTTCTCGCTTCGAACCCTCTCTTTCTTAAAATATCCTGAAATTCGTGGACAAGATTTTGTCCTAAAATATAAATACAATTAATTGATTTCAAATCAAAGTTCAATTCAATTGTAAATACCTTCTGAATCATTGGTGGACTCCTCCCCGTCAACTGCTGTGTCAATGGTATAGCTCTGGTCTTCTGAATCTGTGTCCATGAGCATGCACTTGGCACAGGTACAATTCTTCATCGGGCACTTATGTACTGAACAATCAAATTGTTATCATAAAAAAAGTTTGATTTAACTTCAAAATAGCTTTACCTATAAGTAAAGCATTTATATTGTGGTTCCGACATCGGGCGCACTTCGGCTGTGCGTTACCATTGACTCCGTTTCTCAACTGTTCCGGAGTCCAGCTCTTCATATATGACGACATGTTTGTCTGAAAATTATGATAATATCCGAAAAATTGATAATTTTTTTTTCGAAAAGTTATTAAAGAATTTATTTGAAAACTAATTAAAATGATATTAATTTAGGCGGAAATCAGACAAAAATATTATATCGAATCAATTGTTAATTAATCTAGTTAAATTTAATTCTATTTTCAATAATTGACCAAAATGACCCTGAAAATACCTGAGAGCAAGGGTTAAAATAACTCTTGGGTTAAGTTCAAGGATAAGGTCTGAGATATAAATACTTTATAATTATTTTCAAAATTAATTAAAAGATTTTTAAAAAGAAATTCAAAGAAAAAAATATATATTTCGATACAATTATCGATGATTTATATGATTTTAGATCAAAAACGATACAAATGTATCTCAACATAAAGTTTAGTTATTTTTGTTGACAAATGTTTGACAATATCTTCACATTTTTCCCCTCAAATTGTTTCAATTCATAAGTTATGACAAATATTTTCAAAAATCATTACAAAAAAGGTTTAGTAAAAAATAGATAGAAATTAATTGTATCTAAACTCACATTTGTGTGGCTTTTAATTGAGACCAACTCAAGAAAAGTTGAGGAAAACTCAACAAACAATTTAATATTTTTGTTCACAAAATTCAGTTGAAAAAACTTTTCCGAACAAAAGATTTTCAGACTTTTCAGACTCTTATTCAAAACATAACTTAACAAGAGTTAAAATATTGCATACATTGAGTGTAACACAAAATTCTTGAAACTAATAAAAATTGTCAATCGTTTGGATTTATGGCCATTTGGGAGGAGATTCTCAATGGTCTCAACCGGTTGTGTAGACTAAATGACCTAACTCACTCTTTGTCTGGTTGTGTAACCAATCAATTTTGAACTTGCAATTATCCGGATGACTTGAAATCACCAAAAAACTGTCTGGAATTTTTAGCATGAACCAACCAGATGCTTTCAATTGCAATTATCGAGAGGTTTTTTACGTTGCTTTTAATTGAATTTTCTTTGAAATTGAATTATCCATGTTTAAAGGCCCCGGCATTTTAGAACAGCTGTGTTATTCAACAAATTATAACACTGTGTCGATATAGAAAGGTATGGACCCCTTATGTCTGTACTCCTTTCAATCAGTTGACACTCTTTAACAAATCATTTGATAAAATAAATTGATTTTAATTTTAATTAAAACCAATTTTATATCATTTTATGAGAATATTCTGTAGTTTTTGTTTTTTTTTGAATTGAATTTTAGATTCATTATAATTAATGTGGAATTCAATAGATTTAAATAAAAGGCTTTTATTTGAGTAAAGAAATTATTTTTTATGTGTCTCTCGAGTCAAGACTCGTATGCAATATAAGTATCGACTCAACCCTCCAATCATATTAAAGCACAGCTTCTCTGTGAACCAACTGTGCATCTCATCGGTCGATAAATAAACTTGTTACAATTTAAATATTAGTTAAATAGATATTGAATGTTTAATTATAAATCCTTACTAGATTATTCTAGTAAATTGATATCTATTATTTATCAAATTGAAAAAAATCAATTCTACTCTCGAGTAAAATAAAATTTATTTTGATCCCTAAACAAGGTGTTTATTAATCTAGGTTGATAGTTGTTATGATTGAGGAATTGTTGGACTTTAATGTGCATGGTAAGAAAAAATCCGCTGCTCGATCTACGCCGTTTTATTAAGATCATTATCAACTAGGTATTTGAAATTCAATTTTACGCAAATTTTACAGTTTTTAAAACCATTTTGTTTTTAATTAAAATTATTAAACAAACTGTAATTTAATCAAAATCTTTTCTACGTTATATTAAAACTTATCACTCGTTTTTTTACATTGGGTTGAAGAGCAAGAACCGATTTTATCAAGATAGTATTCGATATTCCTCATAGAATGAGTTGAAAAGTCTATAACTAGATTAATTTTCAATTGAGAAAAACATTTATGCTTGTTCATTGATTTTTATTTTGAATTGAAAACAGTTATCTTGAAACAAAGGCTTATTTGAAATTACCATGATATTAATTGAAAATATTAGAGGCAACGATTAGAGTCCCTGTTTCAGTTTACATTTAACAAGATAAAATTTTCATGTATTTGTCCGACAACTCAGAGAATTTTGAGCCTGGATATATTTTAGTAAATTTTCATCAAGATGAACTATTTGACCATTTGTTCAATTAGTTGAATAGTGAGAAGAATTACATAAAATATAATTCATGCCGTATAACCTAGATAAATTTTAACAGGATATTTGAAATTCAATTTTCTGAAATAATTGCAGTTTTTAAAAGAATTTTGTATTTTATTGAAAATACTGAAAGAGCTGTAATTTATACGAAATTTGATCCAAGTTATACTCAATTTCAAACTTTTACACGTTTTTTGGGCTAAACAATCAAAAAGCTTACTTTGATAACATTACTCACAGCTTTGCCAAGCTAAAATTTTTTATTTAATATAAATTATGATTTTCAATAAATTTTCGAAAGAGTTACTATTTTCAGCATGGTGAATAGTAAGAAAAATACGCGCAACACACCATGTTCCATAAATACTATATCATTTACAACTAGATATTTGAGACTAAATTTTGGGAAATAATTACAGTATAAGTAAATGAAGTAATTATGCATCAAAACTTAATTTGAATTTGCCAGGTAAATAATTTAAAAAGATTTGGTTCAGTGACGCCTTCAGCGGTTTCTATGGTTAAATAAAATTTTTATCCATGATGAAATTTCATAATTCAGTTGACATCGGATTAAAGTTTTATAATTTTGATTAACTTATATTTTTCTGAATATTTTTAGATTTGAAATGCTTAGTTCAATAGATCTTGAACGTTTAATTATAAATCTTTACTAGATTATTTTTCTGTAAAAATCAATTCTACCCTCGAATAAAATAAAATTTATTTTGATTCCAAAACAAGATGTTTACTATCTAGGTAAAATAATTGATAGTGCAATTTTTGGACTTCAATAAGCATGGTAAGAAAAAATCGGTCGGTTGATCGCCGTGTTAACAAGATCATTTACAACTAGATATTTTAAATTTAATTTTGAGAATTATTACAGTTTTTAATAGAATTTTGTTTTTAATTAAAATTATTAAACAAACTGTAATTTAATCAAAATCTTTTCTACGTTATACTAAAACGTATTACACTTTTTACATTGGGACGAGAAAAGGAGTTAATTTTATCAAGATAGTATCCAATATTTTATAATTTTCCATTAATTGAGTTTATAACTTGATTAATTTTTAATTGAGATAAACATTTATGCTTGTTCATTGATTTTTCTTTTGAATTAAAAACAGTAATCTTGTAACAATTGCTTATTTGAAATTACCATGAAATTAATTGAAAATTCTATGGAAACATTGTGTCATTGTTTCAGTTTAATTTTAACAAGGTAAATTTTTTATGTGTTTGTCCGTCAACTCAGGGAATTTTTCAAAGAATTTTGAGCCTTGATCTTTTTATAGTAAATTATTATCGAGATTAATTATTTGACTCAAAAAAAGTTTTACATTGATAACATTACTCAAATTTTTGACAAGCTAAAATTCATTATTCTTAATTCTAAAATATTATCTAGGTCATACATGCAAACTCTGTTGTCATTGAATTCATTAATTTCTAAAATTATTGGATTTTTAAGTCACGAAAACTTAAAGTAAAACATAAATAACTACTATATGTCACGAATAGAGACTAGACTAGCTATCGCAGAAAATTACCCAAGGTTTTTATTCTCAGATCACATAATGATTTCTTGATGTAATGTTTTCATCATTTTTGATGATAATTATTAAGTCATTAATTTTTATGAGATTTTGATTGAATCTCAGCTCAAATGTCATGAAATCAAAGAAATTATGAGATTTTTTCTCATTAGAGACGATCGATAGCCCTGTGCTCTACCTGTGCTCTCAACTGTATATTAGCGACAATTTTTCACATTTGAAACAATATTACAGTATTTGAAGTCAAGTCCACAAACAATATGTCA
>JAQIXV010001134.1:0-11067 GCA_034700625.1 Tectocepheus velatus
CAATAGTTTAGATGTCATTCAATTTTATCGCAAATATTGATAAAAAGTATTTATTATTTCCAATAATCAATGAAATACCTGTCCCTCAGAACTGATGTTCATTTTAATACAGTATTTAATTAAATGAGTAATTGTGTTGACAAAGGAGAGGGGGACGACATTATTCAGACCCAATTCCTGACGGATCCAGGAATACAAACTCTTAATTTAACACGGACTGTGATAACTGTTCACATTCACCAGAAAAGAGTTTAGAATTACTAATTATACACTTTTATTTTGTTCAATTTTTAGATCATTGATATTAGCTAAAATTATTTTTGCATTAAAATATTGGAAGAAAAATTCATTTGTTTTGAGGATTTCATAATTATTTGAATAGTCTTCAGAAGTTTTCATCTCTTCCGCAGTGATTGACCACGAATTGTATTCTGACAATAGCTCAGAACAAGTGGGTCTCTGATGGTATCGAGTTTTCAACATCTTTTCAATCTCTTTCTCACAGTTTATCCATTTCTCTCGAAGGTATGAGTTCTTGGTTATAGAATCATCGGACCTGGATAAAAAAATAATTATATTTTTGAAAAATATTATCTTAAACCTACGAATTAATGTCAAAGTCATATAAGTCTTGAAATATTTTTCCAAGACTATAGATATCTGCTTTTGTAGATAATCTACACTTCCCATTATCCTGTTCATGCATTTCTGGTGCCATGTATTTGAATGTTCCCGCTCCCGCTGTTCTGCTTGTTGTTTTCATTGAATATTGAATTGATGCCGAACCAAAATCACACAATTTCATGAAATTTCCATTTTTTGGAATTTTGTTGAGCAATACGTTTGCGGGTTTGAGGTCTCTATGAATTATCTGTGGATTCAATCCGTGTATGTATTGAACGCATTCCAGAAGTTCTCGAAATAATTGACACGAAATGTAAAACTCAATTGAATTGATGGACTCTTTTGAGTGTCTTTTGAATATTTCCACCTTTTGTTTGATAATATTCTGGAGATTATCAGAACATAACTCCATTTGAATGAAAACAAAGTTATTGTTTTCAATCCAAGAGTCGTAATAATTGATAACAAATTGACTATCAATTTTGGACAAGATGTCGATTTCTTTCATTATTTCTGACGGGTCTGTTGAATATAAATTGTAGGTTAATAATAAATTCTTTTTATAATTCAAATTCATGAAATACTTACTATTGAATTGAATAATTTTAACCGCATACAATTTCTTGTCAGATTTTTTCATTACTTCAACCACTTGTCCAAAGCCACCAGCACCCAATACTCTTCTTTCAACAAATTCTCCTCTGTATTTAACGAATTCCAATGGCATTCTATATTTAACTGTTGTAGTCACTGTTATGTTCTGGCCAGGTTTTAAACCCTCATATTTGATTACGGCTAGATTAATAAGAATTGTTTGGAAAGTGGTTTTTAACTCATTCGCGTATAAATCAATCAAATTTCTATATAGAGTTTGATGAAATTGATTTGAATCTAAAATATAGATGAAATTATCATCAATTACAGACGACAATGATTTGTAATGATTCAGATTAGATTAAGCTGCTCTAATTGCATTGATCTTGTTATGAAATGATAGCTTATCGGGAGTTTTGATATATTCAATTACATTATTCTCCCTACACATTTTCCCGCAAAAATACATGAATCCCTCATTTGTCAAGAAATATGTATTGGTACTTGAACAACAGATACCAATAATTTGAATAGCCAATGATTTAACTTCAATTGGTTCGTAAACATTTCCTTCTAATTCATGTCCTAAAAGCCAATCACAGTTTGAACCCCAACTGAATACCGTTCCATCATTTGTTATGGCAAATGACTGTTCTTCTGAAGAATAAATTCTCTTGGGTGGAGAAATTGAAAATTAATTCAATTTTTTTGGTTCAAAATTAGCCAGGTCTCTGCAACCAATTTGTCCCTTCTTATTACTTCCCCACGCATAAATAGCTCCGGTTGCTGTCAGGACCAGAGTATGTTTTGAACCGCAATCTATTTGAATAATAGCTTCATCCAATGGGAATTTTACCAGTTGTGGTTTAAGGTAAGTTTCTTTATCACTTGAATAACCGATACCTAATTGTCCGTGATCATTCTTTCCCCAAGCATATAAATTTCTTGTCTCATTGAATGCCAGTACAAAATCCCATCCAATGAAAAATTGATGGACTTTTTTGTGACATAATTCTGGTATGAGTTGTGGTTCGTTAACAACACTATTGTGTCCTAAACCACAACAACCGAAACTGTTTTGTCCCAAACCATAGACATTGCCGTCAAATGTTGAGAATAAAACATTATATCCATTGATGTCATCAAAAACGTGAAATAAAATGACTGCGTTTCTCAAGTTTTCACTGATTTTTGAACAAATATCAAACTGTCTTAAAATTTCAGCCATTTTATTGAGTTTATTAATGGCTCAATTATATGGCTCAATCTGAGTCCACCTTAATAAATATAATGAAATATAAAAAAATAGGATTTAATGTTATAATAACTATCGATACTGATAAGAAAAGACAATGGAACAAATGGCAAAATGTAAGCTATCTCGTTACAAGTTTATCTCTGATAAAAAATTTATTTTTCAAATGTAAGTTCAACTAATAAAATTAAATCATATCATAATTATTTTTCCAAAACCTGAACTAGCTTGATCATTATATGGAAGCTAAATTTAATTAATATTATAAAATTAATTCTTCAAACTATTCAACTAACAAGGTCAATTAAAAAATAGCAGATCAATAACATTCCAATGAGTGATAAAAGTTCAACATTTTTCTATTGATCGACAAAAATGTGATAACAATTACATAACAATAGTTTAGATGTCATTCAATTTTATCGCAAATATTGATAAAAAGTATTTATTATTTCCAATAATCAATGAAATACCTGTCCCTCAAAACTGATGTTCATTTTAATACAGTATTTATTTAATGAATTAATGGGTAATTGTGTTGACAAAGAAGAGGGGGGTGACATCATTCACCCCCAATGGCTGGGGGATATGCCAGAGCCCTACCCTATATCAAAGATAGAGCCGGAGCTCATTGTCTTCCGAAATGGTCGGAAAAAACTGGAGATCACTCACGACGTGAGCGAAGGAGAAGCTATCGACCGGTTGGTTGGGGCCGACCTCATGGCCAGGAGTCGTATCGTCTTCCTAACCCACGGCTTCCGTACCGATAAACACAAGGATTGGCTGCACCTCATGAAAGACAAAATGCTATCGGAAAGGGATCAGACAGTAGTCATACTCGGGTGGGGAAAGGGGGCCGACATAGGGATCTTCTACTATGAACAGGCGTCGGCCAACTCACTGGCAGTCGGCAAATGGCTGTCCCCTTATGTGATTGAAATACGTAAACGCTTCGAAGACATCACCATTTGGGGAGTGGGTCACAGTCTGGGCGCCCACCTCTTCGGCGTTACCGGACGTCTGACCGGAGCGATGGACCGGATAACTGGTTTGGATCCGGCGGGGGTTGGCTTCCAAGTGGAAAACCACGACAAAAGACTGACCAAAAACGACGCAAAACTCGTTGACGTCATACACAGCGACGGGAAGTCTGTCCCCTATTTCGGAACACTTGTGCCGTTGGGTTCACTCGACTTCTATCCAAACTACGGGTGGAGTCAACCCACTTATGACAGTCCCGATGAGAAGCCATATATGGTTCACACGAAGTCACAGCCGAAAGGACCGGTCAGTCCCTATGGGTCCGGGTTTACGATAAGCCATTCCCGAGCTATCGATTACTTCATATGGAGTATTGAAAACAAGAATAGGTTTCGGACTAAACTGGTTCTGGAGGGCCCTCCAGATGTTGAGAAGGCTGTCCATAGAGTGAAGTGCGTTGACGTCGAGACGGAGATGGGTTACTTCGCCGATGAGTACCCGAATAACGTCGGGTCGGAGTCTCACTATTATGTGTTGACCAACGCTAGTGAGCCCTGGGTTTGATAGGGAAAGCCATAAATTATTTACAATTAAATTGTTTTTTGTTGATTTAAATACTATTTATACATAAATCAATTTTGCTAGGTTAAACTTAAAAATTGTGCTGATTCATCTATTCTTTTCTTTCAAAAATAAAACTTTTCCAATTAGCTTGCTGTACTTTTATATTATTCATCCGAATAACTTGCTTAATCTTTTTAATTTTTGTTTTAAATAACCTCTTGGAAAATATCTTGATAAATTGAAAATGGATAGGATAGATAGCCTTAATCACATGCCATTTTGAATTTTAACTAAATTTAGGTAAGTATTTCAATATAACATGTTAACATTTGGACTTAAGAAAGGATACTCTATTAAAACAATTTTTTTCAATATTTGAGAAATGAATTTAATTATTGATAGTACATTTCTGAAAGAATATCATTTAGGCAATTTAACTATCTTGATCAATTGCCGCCAACTTTGCCCTGTCCGCCGTGCTCCGAACTTGAGTGACCAGTGGTCAAAAATAGGTTTGCCAGTACATATTAATAAATGATTTTTACCAAGGAGGTTTTCAAATTTTTCAATCAAAATATTTTTAATTACCAAGCTTAATTAGTCTTCTAGAAGTTCGATACTTAATATTATAATTAACCCTCGAATGGGAGGCGTTGGTGGCAATTGTAAGTGAAGATCTCTTTGACTGCACTTAGGAAACAAAGATTAAAAATTAAGAATTCATAAATTGACCTTATTGACTCGGGAAATAATTTGATATCAGAATAATTTGAGTTTATAAATTTAGCCTGATTATCTATCATTCAAATGAATACGATGGCGAATAATTTCCATGGTTATTTCGATTTTCTTGGAAGAAAATTTCGAACTCAATTTTTTTTAAAAAGAGTCAATTTTGCAAATTGAATTTTCTACTTCAACTTGTTTGAATGAATATATCTTCTAGATTATTTTAATTAATTGAAATGTTCTTTCAGATTTCTAGGCTTTAGATATCTCTTTTAAATGAATCAATAAATTTTTGAAATTAATCATCAATTTAGTTGATGAATTAGGTCTGAAAATTATTCTTTTCTTGAGACGTGATGTGAAAGTTAGACTTTTGTTTTAATAAACACTTGCAATGTTAATCAATGTATAAGATTTGAACTTGCAATCTGAACGACACTCCCAATATCATTTAGCTAATGTTATTTGATATTTTGCGAATAAATTGATTAAAACACTTGTTATTATTTATTCAACACTATTTCATTAAGTTGATTTGTAAAAAGGAAATATCAATTGAATAATCCAAAGGTTTTCATTATTTTTATGATGTTATCTTATCCTTATACCTGGTATTTGATTTATATTGAAAATATTCATATGAATTTTCAGGCATTTAATTGGTTTAAGTGTTTTTATAAGATTATAATTTTTTCTCAGAATATTCATTGATATCATGAAATCACAAAACACTTCTAACTTTATATAAAAATCATTTTATTTCAGAAAACTGATAAACCTAGAATATGTTTTCATGATAAAAACTAACGTAAATTGATTACAACGCAATAAATTTTAACTATTTAATCAAGCTTATTGAAGTAAATTCAATTTAAAATGTCAAATCTGGGGCCAACTGGCGAAATGTCAAATGTTTTTGAGACTTATTACGAGACCGACCTATTCATCGATGACGTGAGCGATGAGTACAAGTGCTCGATATGTCTGTGTGTTCTAAAGGATGCCAAACAACTGCCTTGCGAGCACATGTTCTGTGACATATGCATTACAAATCACCTAAAAACTTCAACGAACCCTGTTTGTCCCCTAGACCGCCGTCATGTCACCTTGTCTGATATAACTCCCGCTCCGCATTCTGTCATTAATTTGATCAATCGGTTGAGAGTCAGGTGCATATATTACAGAAAAGGCTGCAAGATTGATACAACATTGAAACTTTTGGAACTGCACAGTCGATCTTGTTGGTTTGGCCATTGTCGAGGACCATCTGTTAAGCCGAAAAATGGTCTTCCAATAGAAATTTCTATTTCTATAAACGAAAACCTGGGCGACAAATCAAAAAAACCTCAGATAACTGCTTTAATTGATAATGATGGAGAGAGATACGACATTTCTCAGCCCCAATTCCTGGGGTATCACCCGGAGCAAAAATATTACCCAGACCCGATATCACAAATAGAGCCGGAGCTCATTGTCTTCCGTAAGGACAGGAAAAAACTGGAGATCACTTACGACGTGAGCGAAGGAAAAGCTATCGAACGGTTGGTTAGGGCTGACCTCATGGCCAAGAGTCGTATCGTATTCCTAACCCATGGCTTCCGTTCCGATAAAAACAAGGATTGGCTGCACCTCATGAAAGACAAAATGCTTTCAGAAAGGGATCAGACAGTAGTCATACTCGGGTGGGGAAAGGGGGCCGACATAGGGATGTGGAACTACCCAAAAGCGGCGGCTAATTCACTGGCAGTCGGCGAATGGCTGTCCCCTTATGTGATAGAAATACGTAAGCGTTTCGTAGACATCACCATTTGGGGAGTGGGTCACAGTCTGGGCGCCCACCTCATCGGCATTACAGGACGTCTGAGCCAAACAATGGACAGAATAACAGGTTTGGATCCAGCGGGATACCTCTTCCAAGTTGTAAATCAAGACAAAAGACTTACCAAAACCGACGCAAAACTCGTTGACGTCATACACACTGACGGGAAGTCTTTCCTCTATTTCGGAACACTTGTGCCGTTGGGTTCACTCGACTTCTATCCGAACTACGGGTGGAATCAACCCACTTATGACGGTCCCGATAAGAAGCCACATATGGTTCACACGAAGTCACAGCCGAAAGGACCGGTCAGTCCCCATGGGTCCGGGTTTACGATAAGCCATTCCCGAGCTCTCGATTACTTCATATGGAGTATTGAAAACAAGAATAGGTTTCGCACTAAACTGGTTCTGGAGGGCCCTCCAGATGTTGAGAAGGCTGTCCATAGAGTGAAGTGCGTTGACGTCGAAACAGAGATGGGATACTTCGCCGATGACTACCCGAATAACGTGGGGTCGGTGTCTCTCTATTATGTGTTGACCAACGCTAGTGAGCCCTGGGTTTGAGGGGAAAGCCATAATTATTCCAATTTTCAATTAAATTGTTTTTTTCTTGATTTTAATACCTTTTTATCCAGAAATCAATTTTGCAAGTTTATTTCCCTTGATTAATTACAATTTATCAAAGGAGCTTGATAGAAAAATATCAAAATATTAATTATCTATTGAAATGAAATAATAATTAAACTTTAAATTAAAGAGAAGTCATTTTAACAGAGAATTGAATTACTTTAAGAAAACATTTTTCTAATTAATTCAAAGCACAGAATAATTTTCCCAACCGTTGAACACCACTGTCACAAAAGTCGTGCAAAAGACTCATTAATATCATCTTAAATGTCAACAGAAGTTATCGATTGACTGAATAATAATATTCTTGAAATTGATCCGAAAGTTACGCATAATTTTCAATACAAATAAAAGTCATTAAAAAAAATTTTATTTTAGTTTTCACTACAATTGCGTCGACAGTACTCTTAAGACATAACGAAAAATCAATGAAATAAATAAAAAATATTTTTAAATAAAATTCTTGTTATTCAGTGAAACGCTATATTCAAGGCACAAATATATTCATCGATTATTTCAAAACTTCAAGAAATAAAACGTAAAAAACATTTTTAATTATAATAGTAATCGAGTCTTGAATTTGAAAATTACTTTTTTTTCGCTCAGAATATGAGTAACACAAATGACAACAACAACACCAGAAGAGCTCAGAATAAGGAGACGGTCATCGAAACCGACAGTGAGTCCAGACCTCAGAGTCCTTCAGAAACATCCGAACAGGTCTTCAAGACGTCTGACCAGAAGTATATGAGGAGGAGTTCCACGAAGAGTACCATAAGTATCAAGGCGTTGAACAACAAGAACAAAATATTCCCACAAAAGTTGCCACCAATCGGCAAAAAGATCAAGATGAAAAAGATCAACAAGGTCCAGGGTAACACAAAACTGTTCAGCCTGAACAACCACCGAGCTAAACCAACATCAGATGACGACACTCAGGTCAAAGTTCATGACATTCAGGTCAGAAGTCAGGGCCAACAGCAGCCGACCGACGGTGGGTTTGAGGTCACGTGGAATAACTTGTCATACATTTTGGAGAAGTCTTCGTTTGCCTCCAATTTTCTCGGGAAGTCCGTCCCCTCCTATCGGGTTATACTGAAGGCTATGAGCGGTTCGTTTCGTGCGTTTCAATTGACTGCAATCATGGGTCCGTCCGGTGCCGGGAAGTCAACCCTATTATCGTGCGTTTGCGGGAAGCGTACGAAAGGTATGTCCGGAAATGTGTCGATCCGGAGCTGCCATCGGATTAGAGTATCGATAATAACCCAAAACGACTATTTGACCGATAAGTTCACACTAAGGGAGGCCCTCCTCTTTGCATCCAAAGCCAAGAACGGGACCAAAACTGACCACGATGAAATAATCAACAACGTGGTCAACTCACTGGGACTGGAGTCATGTCTGGAGACACGTCTCGGCAAATGCAGTGGCGGTCAGCGCCGGAAGATATCTATAGCACTGGAACTTGTGTCCAGTCCTAATATACTGATCCTGGATGAGCCCACATCGGGACTGGACAGCACCGCCTGCTATCAAATTGTGGAAAACCTGAGAGACCTGACCCAACACAAGAGGAATCCTATGGCAATAGTGGCCACAATCCATCAGCCATCGGCCCGGGTGTTCAACTTGTTCCACAACGTCTACGTCATCTCACATAATGGTCAGGCCATTTACCATGGTCCTCCAGGTTAAGCTAATTAATTTTTATTTTATGAATCACCTAGAACATTGATTGAAGTTTGTTATTGTAATTTGAATGCATCATTAATATCATTTTCTAGGTCATCAAGTTTATTTTGAATTTCAATCATTAATAAGAACAAGGTCATTAGTTTTGAAAATAATAGATAATGTTATTTAATAATTAATTAATTTCTTGAATAACAAGAACAAAGTTATTTTAATTAAAAACTTTAAATAGATTTTTTGAATTAAAATTTATCCACCTAGATAAACTGGTCGACCACCTCGCCAATTTGAACATATCTGTGCCGGATTATCACAACCCAGCAGATTTTATCGTTGAAATAGCTTCGGGCGAATACGGGGAGGAGTTGGTCACCAAAATGGCGACAAATAAGAAACAATCCCTGAATAGTATGGAATCGGTTGACGACCCGAAGCCGTCTTCGACTAAAAGACTGACAGAAATGTCCCAAAACTATAAGAGACAACACATTTACCACATATTTATTCTGTGCCTCCGTTCGTTCAAAATGATTCTGAGGGAACCCCACCTGTCGTGGATCAGGATAGGGGTCAGCCTTATTGTGGGGCTGTTCATAGGGCTGTTGTTTGGCGAAGAGTTGGGTCAAGTGGGCGGTTGTCAGCCCCGGAAGGAAGTGCTATATTCGTCGAAACCGACGGATCTGCACAAGAACTTTGAGTTTGAGCACCGGGCGATTGAGGAGAACCTCGGAGCGATTTTCTTCAACACAGTGTTCCTAATGTTTGGCGGAATGATGCCTATGATTATGGTATTCCCCAACGAGTTCAATGTCCTTTGCAAACACTATACAAATGGCTGGTACTCAACATTCACGTATTATTTGTCCAAGTTCATCACTGACTTGCCCATTAATGCGCTAGGTGAATTATTATTATTGATAAGACGTGCTTTGTTTTAATTTAACCATGTTTCAAATTAGCTACTACAATTTACTTGACGTTATGGTACGTACTGTCGGCACAGATCTGGGAGTTTTGGAGGTATGCCCTCCTTTTAGCGATAGGGGTACAGGTCGTGATTATCGGCCAGAGCCAGGGCATGATATGCAGTGCGCTCTTCTCGCGTAATCCTGTGACCGCAGGCTACCTAGGTAATTTTCAAAACTTAACCAAACTCAAATCTAAAGTGAGCTTGACCATTAGCCGTGACCTCGACGACACCATTCTTCTTATTGGCCGGTTTTCTCGTCCGTACGAAAGGAATCCCTTCCTATTTGCAACCCTTGACTGCATTCTCGTACTCGAAGTACAGCTTCGAGTCAATGGTTATAACCCTTTACGGGTACAACAGGTGTTGGTATCCGGAGGCCAACCAGACCCTCATAGCTCCCCCTTGGCTACGGTTCATGAAGACAATGACCGCAACAATGATGGACCACAACAACGACAATGAGGACGACCTCAACTACATCGACGACAATGAAGAACACGAAGAAAACCAGGCGCTCAACGATATACTGGCCCTGTTCTCTGGTAGGACAGTACCCAAGGGAGGGCCAGAGGACAGACACCAGTCAATGGTTATGAATCTATTCGGTTTCACAGACGATATGCTTCCCTATAATTGTCTTATTCTGGGAGTGTTTGCACTCGTAATGCAAATAATCGCTTATTCTGTGTTCGTTTGGAAACTCAGGCGATCGAAATGATTATTACCCGGTTAACTATTATTGGTGACCTTGCTCATTTTTTCCAAAGCTATAGTCTAAGAATTATTCTGTGCGTATGTTTGCTATGTGTAGGAGAGAGAGAGGAGAGGGTTTGGGTTTAATCCGTTTCTAAGGAAATAAAAGTCTATTTCTATTGAATTGAAAATTGATTTAATGCTAAAAATGTTTTATTTGTTATCAGAATATTGTCATAGAATTTATCGAAACAAATATTTTTCTGATTATTTTCAGACTTTTTCATTGAAACTAATGTTTGAATTGAAAATAACATATGAAATGTCACTCAGTTTTTCAATACCTGTACTTCAATTGAGTTGTATTTTAAATTAAAAAATGACGTATTTAAAAGAGATTTTCCTAATTTACTTTAAATTTCAAATAATCAACATGGTTTGAATTGATGACCAAGTTTACGATTTTCGTGAAGTTGAGAAACTTTTGACCGACAGGTGTCTGAAAAACATTAGCGAA
>JAQIXV010001135.1:0-11044 GCA_034700625.1 Tectocepheus velatus
GTAGTGATATCGTGGGTCTCCTTCTGGTTGGACGTCGAGGCAATTCCGGCCAGAATTACATTAGGAGTCACTACTCTTCTCACAATTTCATCCAAAGGTATTGTATTTCAACCGAAAATAAGTCGATTTATTTTAATCTCAAATTCATTATCCAATGGAAGAGTAAAGTATCAAAATCTTTAACTAATGATCTGATAGAGAATGCCTTAACCCCAGGGGCCGGTATTCAAAGTAATTTACCCCCGGTATCGTACGCCAAGGCCATTGATGTTTGGATGGGCACCTGCACTATATTCGTGTTCTCAGCCCTATTGGAATTCACCCTGGTCAACTACTTGTGCAGGAGAAAGGCTAAGAAGAACAAGCTCAGAAGTCTTCGCTACCAGGAGGTTACCATGTTTAATTTTTACATCAAATTTGAATTTTGTTAAATTGCTTTTTCTTATGGAAACATTTCAAAACTCTAATCAAAAAATAATTACATTTCGCACAAAACTTATCCATTAAATACCAGTCCCTCTCAAATGTGAGATACAGGAAATCGTATTACAAATAAAATTAAGGAAAGCCTTAAAAATAAGGCCGAATATCAGACATTTATATTCAGTTCGTGTGAAGTGTTTTCTCCTCTTTTATTAAATTTGTTTTAAATTAAAAAATCGATAAAAGACTCACTTCTATAGCAAAAGACAGACTTTAAAAGTACTTCAAAAACATTAGTTTCAAGTAATTTCAATCTTGAAAAACACGAGACCTGGCTTTAAATTGGGAGAGTGACCAAGATCACTTCATATAAACTCGCAATTATTAAATAAATGTCATCAGTTTATTCTAGCGCATTTAGCAACGTCAACAAGCAAGTTTTACAAAACAAGACACATTCAAAGATAAATTTTAGATATTATGATAGCTAAAGCATAAATTGAGCTTGGTAATAGCCTTGTTCAAATGGGATACGCAATTTGAGAGCACTTGACAAACAGTATCTTGTTTTTTATTTCACCATTTCCTCGATATAACACATTTTATTCAATATTTCCATTTCAAAGGATTTCCATTAAAAAACTTTTTCGACGAATAAAATAAAATTTTTTGATTTTTGAGCCAAAAATTCAAACCATATCTCCTCTCGACAGACAGTCCTCTCCAACAGAAAAACTGTTTATTTGCTGAAAACACTTCTAACAAATGCATAGCTCAGCGAAAAATTCAAAAAATTCAAAACAAGAACATTTTTAGCATAAAATCAAAACTTATTCAAAACAATAGGAGGAAAAAAACATAAAACAAAACATTTATTAACAGTTTTTTGAAATATTTCTTCAAACAGTAAAATACATTACGGAATGAAAAATGATTTCTCAAATAAATCATTAAAAACAGACTATAATTTCATCACTACTTCCCTAATGAACCGTTTGAGAGGTCGTTCCCCAAACAAAAAAATCAATCAATAATTGGTCTTAAAATTTGATATATTTCTTGATTTGACAGCAAACTAACGGCTCGGAAACAATTACTGTAACGGAGAGTAAAAACGATAAAATCGGTACCAAAACAGTACTGAAGGCACCGCCAAATCAGTTGAGACCGGAGAGGATCGACATCTCGAGTCGAGTGGTGTTTCCCCTCCTATTCTTGGCTTTCAATTTTGTCTATTGGCCCTATTATTTGATTGACGTCACAATATAAGAGGGGACAGCCGTTCGTCAATTTGCTTGTTATAACTCTCATTCATATCAATTATTTTCGATTCAAATCTGGATTTAAATAATTTTTAATTCACTTCTAATTAAGACTAGAATTGCATTCAATTTAAATATAACTCAAAAAAATTAAATATCAAAACATTTTTGTGTCAAAAAAACAATTGTAATCAAAATTCTTGTAAATTAATCTTGTAAGTTGTAATCAACTTGAATAAATATTATTCAATAGATTAAAATAAAATTATATTTACTTAATGTGAAGTCTATTTTCAATTCAATACTAAATTTCATTTATATTACTTAAACTTCAAAACAAATTAATTGATTCAAAAACAAATCATTGATAATAATATCAAATAAACTTGGATTTTTGGAAATTTTGACCTTGTTTGAATTAAGATAAATGTTTAATGCAGGCTTATTTATTATCAAGGAAAGTTTTATTTGAACAATTAGGGCAGTTGATTGGTATTACTGCAAATATATGGAAGCTCTGGTATTTGATCCCCCTTGCAATTTCCACCATAGATATCTGCGCAAAAATCATTTTCAGTATTACAAATATTATTTATCGTATTGGTGATTGTTGAATTTGGGCAGAGACAGGTAAATGGACTATCACAATTACAATTGTTAGCTATCGCCGCCAAAATACCCGCTATTTGACTGCAAGGTGTATATGGACCAGAAGTTTCCGGGATGAATTGATTGGCGGTAACAGTGACATCGCAATTATTTTCAGTGAAGAAAGGGCAATAGTAATACAAGGCATTGTCCTGGCTAACATTGCTGCATATCTGGCCCACCGGAAGGTTGATTATCGGATTGAAACTATTTTTATAACATATGCAGGATATCGAGGTATTGCAATTGGTTTCTGCTAGAGGGCACTTTATGGTTGGAGCCGCTGTCGTGGGCACAGGAGTGGTCGCGGCCCTCGTCGTTGGAATCGGTGTTGTAGCCAAGGGTGTGGTCGGCGGCAACGTTGATGGCGCCACTGAAGTGGGCGGACCAGTTGTTTGGGAAAGTGTGGTTGCCACCTGGGTGGTGGGTGGCACTGTTGAAGGGGGTGCGCTTGTGGGAGGTATCGTAATGGGTGGGACTGTTGTGCTTGTTGTCGAGGTAGTTGTTCTCGGCTCAAATACTGGCTCTTCCGGATAGGAAGGCATCCATCCCTCTGGGGATGGAAACTGTTGATTGGGTTCGGACTCTGGTTCCGGTCCCCAAATCTGATTGCCCTCAGCTCCTGAAGGAATGGAGTGTTTGGATAACAGTCCATAACATCTGCTTATTTTTTAATATGAGCAAGGTAACTTATTACCGCTTTGATGTTGTCCAACGGGTTTAGGATTCAAGCGCAGAGTCGGCCAAAAACTACCCTGTAGTGACTAGTGTCCTTCACTATTCTCTGGTTTAGTTTGAGCATGGTTAAAAATGACCACCAAAATGCTCAGAATTTTATAAATAATGATAAAAAATATTTCATTCACTAATTAGTTTGAAAATGAGTTACAGCTTATATAGCTCTTGGAAATCTGAAAAATGTGCTGGCTTACATTAATATACCTTTTAAAAAAACAGATTTTAATATAAGTTCAACTGAGTTCAATCAGCTTCACCTAGATCAAAGAGAAACTGAGATTTTTTCCAACTTTTTATTGAAAACATTTATTTTGATTCAAATCTGGATTTAAATAATTTTTAATTCACTTCTAATTAAGACTAGAATTACATTCAATTTAAATATAACTCAAAAAAATAAAATATCAAAACATTTGTCAAAAACCAATTATAACCAAAAATCTTGTAATCAATTGAAGAAAAAATTCATTAATTAGATTAAAATAAAGACTATATTTACTTATCATTCAATCTCTTGATTATTGATATAATGTCTTAAGAAAAGTCATTCAGACATTGGATTCGATTCGAAACAATGACTTCGAGTTTACGGAACAGTATTTTAATACTTTAAACGATAAGAAACACATTTGGAATGAAGTCCCGAATATGCTGTGCTCTCCACAGAGGGGAAAGGGTTACGCTTTGGAGGAGACCTCCTTATTCTTGCCTCCCGTATCCTTTTCCAGTTGTTTACCCAAATATTCCCTAAAAATCAAAACAAAAAAAATCAATAAAACAAAACAAAACACAAAAAACGATAAAATGTTTAATTTATTTCTATTTAAGATTAGAATTGCATTCAATTTAAATATAACTCAAAAAATAAAATATCAAAACATTTGTCAAAAATTAATACCATTTCTGAACCATAAGCTTCTGAACGCAGAGGAGGGCCTCATATCTGACATTCGGGTCCTCATGAGTCAGGAGTTGCATAACTAAGTGCTTTCCGCCCAAGTTTTCGGTTACACTGAAAAAAAACGACAATTCAATTGAAAAACAATGGATTTCATTGACTCCTGACCTCCAGTTGAGGTCTTAGGGAAGGGAAGGGGAAAGACATACACTTTTCCTCTGGCGTAGTGTCGGACATATTCGCCCAAATCATGTGAGGCCACCGACAGGACGAGGGGGTCTTTACTCGTCTCCAGGAGTCGGACCAAAATCTTAAGCAATTCGTAATTTTTTTCGTTGAGACGAATGGCGTTTTCGCGCCAAAACTTTTCGCTCGAATGGACGGGTGACCACTCGAGTCGGCCCGACTTCACTTCGGTCGCGTACTCGTCGAATGAGGACAAGTCCTGAACCGATGCCAACAGTTTTTCGGTTAGGAAATCGATGTCCTCTTTGATGTCCGGGTCGTCGAACTTCTGGCCCGACTGTTGAAGGATTTCCAACTGTTTTAAGACCTGAAACCAAATCAAAGGGTCAGACCACTGGTCAGGACAGGCAAAAAAACAAAAGGGGGTCTATCCATGCCTTGCACTGAACCATTGTTATGGCGTTGTCTCGAGAGGTCTCGTCGTCGGTCGGCTTTTCGATCAAATTCTGGCAAAAGAATCAAATTTTTGGATAAAATTATTAATTAAATCATTAATTGTATCAAAAAATTAATTAAATTCAAAAACAAATGCTTTTAAAAGACATTAAAATCAAAGAAATGTTAGTTTCAAACAATTTTGAAAAAAACAAAATAATCCTATCATTAGTAACAAGGTAAAAAAGAGCTAGGTAATAACGCTCAGACTCATTAAATCAGTGTAAGAGCCTCCAGTATTTGGTCAGGTCTTGTGTGGAGTCATCATTGCTTATGAAAACATTCAAATAAAAGTCTTGGGAAGGGGTGGGTCTCGAACCCGGGTCAGTGATGGTGGGGATCAGGTGACTAACCAACTGAGCTATCGATAAAATCAAAGCTAAGAGCGTTTTTAAAGGCTTTAAACTTACCCTGAAAGTGGCCAAGACCATTCGGGTCACCTTCTCTTTGACCGCTTCGGTCAGTATGTCGGCCAACACAGGAATGGCGTTATATTTATTCATTTTTGTGGCCAACCCTTCGTTGAAAGAGCAGATCCACAGACAGAAACACAACTGATATTGGATTTGAAAGTTGACTCTCGAGGAGAGGACAGCCATAATAGTTGTGATGCCGTCCATAGCGACGAAAACGTCTCGGAAGCGGTCGACCTGAAGCATCATTTGGAGGCACCGGGCGATGGTTTGCAGGTATTCATTGCCCTAAAAGACAGAATCAAATGAAATGAAACCCAAAAAACATTGAAAAACAACGAAACAAACCGTGAGTTTCAGCTGTTCCTTAAGCCACGTGAAGTAGATGTTGAGGTCTGACCCCTCGATAGGCTCACTGGTTGTCCAACAGGCGATCTTCGCTATAATAAGGGCAGTCTATGGGACACAAAATGCAAACATTTAGTCAAAAATTACAATAAAATAATCAAAAAATTAAACAAAATTTTTAACATAAAATCAAAGACTAAACTCATTTGAAAACAACTATTAGTGGAAAGCCTTCACTGAATTCAAATCAAATATTAAGAAAAAAAACACAAAAATTATTCAGTAATTCAGTCATCAGTTATACAATAGATTTGAATATTAAATAAATTTTATGCAAATAATGAATAACTAAATGAAAAACAAAATATAAAACTAAAGAATAGCATAAAAATCCAAAAATCGATTCCAGGCCTCAGAGCACAGAATGAAAAGTCGAGAATAAAAAAGACTAAAAACGATTCCCAAACAAAAAAGAAGAGACAACTGGAGAACAGGTCTAAAGCCTGGAGAGGGAGCGGAGAGGGAGTGGGGAGGAAAGGGAGAGTTAAGAGAGAGACGACACGAAACGATAGAAATTAGAAGAGAAATGAATGACAGCATAAAAAAGAGAGGAAAACAACAAAAAGTCTAATAACAATATGAAGAGTAGGTATTATCCGATAAAAAACAAGAATCAAAAAGTAAAGACTCCAATGAATAAGAGTAGAGAACAGAATAAGAAATAAAAATTGACTCAAAGCACAGACTCGTATGCTATAGGACTAAAAAATAAGAGCAAAACTCTAAAAACAAAAACCCATTTAAATATATATAATAAGAGAATAGAGTAATAAAAATAAAGAGCAAAAGTAAAGACACGGAAAGGCAGTTGTCTTTCCGTTCAATAGGTTTTTCTCTTTGCAGTCGATATATAGTCGGAGAAGAAAAGAGCAAAAAGTTATACAAAAATAAATATTTGGAGAAAAAGTCAAAAAACAAAAACACATTTTCGTGTCATTAAAGGCACTAAACAATTGCCAAAACATTTCAAATGAATAGACTTTTAGTTGTTTTTTAATATAAAGAAAAACTAAGAGTTGGGAACACCATATGAAACGAGTTTCTCAACTGACTGTTAGCCTAAACAACAAACAAAACAAATTGCTATGAAATAGACGTTTAAATTATAGACAAAACTCTGTTTGAAATGTAATCAAAAGGAGAAAAAAAAAGAGTTTTAAATAAATTATTAAATAAACAAAAATATTGAAAAATAAAATCTCAAACTAAGCATTGGTTTTAACTGAAGTCTAATAAAAATAAAATCAAAATCAAAACTAAAACCAAAAACAAAACCAAAGCTTTCAATGCATTTAAGTCTAAAATTACGGCAAAAAACAAAAAACTCAATAAAAAGTCAAATGAAACGAACGAATGGCTGAATAATACCAAATAAAATGCCTCTAATTATACATAAACTCATTAATCAAATTATTTTATGAATAAAATCAAAATTAAATCAAATCTATTGGATGTCTAAAAGTCAATCAATAATTGATATCAAATGAAAAAACTATTGACTAATCGATTGAAGCCATAAATGGATAATAATTTCGACAAAAAAAAACAAAAAAAAACAAAAAATCAAATGAAAGTCAACTTAAAGTCAATTAAAGGCACAGAAAAGTGTGTGTCTTAAGAGAGCCAAAGACATCACCAAAGGATCAAATAAAACAACAAAAAAAAGTCAATAAAATCAATAAAAATGAGACCATATTCTGAATAAAGTTGTCGTTTCTGTTCAACAAATTCAAGAATGTATTCCAAACGGATTCCTTCTTCTTCTTCGAATACTCTTTGAATATCTCGACTCTTGTCTTGTCTTCGAGTATCATATCGTCGACCAAACAGAGTATGTATTGAATGGTTTGGTCTTTACTTATGTGACCCAACATCGCATTCAAGGTCTTCGCGCACTGAACCCGATTCCTATTAAACAATTGTTTCCTCTCTTCGCCACCACTCGACTCGTATTGAGTAATGAATTGGAAGTCCTCTTCGGATATCATCTGCGACTGGAGGTACGACTGCCAGTTGACGCGCACGGATCGGATCTCCTGTGCTTTTTGGTGCAACTGTGAGGTCGCCGCCAACACACCTGTGCCGCAGACAATGGGTGGAGCAATAGGTCAGGTCAGAGGTCATACGGTTTCTAATCATTGGATCGGATTTGTGGCCATTTTTTGGCTGCAAATCATTAGATCCGTTGATTGTCTTAAGACTTACCCGTCTTCTCGATCTCGTCGATCGATAGCACGGAATCCAATTTTGATGATAAATTGGTCATTGTTTTAAAATGAACTTGTTAACAACTTTTATCAATAATCTTGGTCCTGTATTCTTGGTCTTAATTCGGGGTTAAATTAAACGCCCATTTCGTTGATAAACAGATTTTTGTTTTGATTGATAAACACAAACACTACTTGAGTTCAGTTCAATACAAATATTTGTAGAGATTTTTGTATTGATTTCAATGCAATTTAATGAACAAAAGTTTATTGCATTTTAGACTTAATAGGGTTTGCAATGTGTTTATATTTTTGGTCAATAGATGTCTATTAAGTCAAACAATTTAATCCAAGAATAATTGAATTCTGGATCAAAAACCTAGATTTCTAGACAATGTTAGCCCTGGAGATTTGAATTTTCTCAACTGAATTAATCAGATTTAACCTTGACATTTAATATAACATTCAAATTGAATTTTCGTGAAACACCACAAACAATAACTTTTGTGTAAAATGTATTGAAATTTAAAGAAAAACTTAATTCAATGCAAAATTCAATTGAAATTTCATTGAGTCATGAATTTCATTAAATAAAATCTTGCTCGAGCAAATACAATTGAATTAATCAAGATTAACCTTTGAATTGAACTGGATACAATAGAAAAGTTACAACTATTCAGAAATCAATTGAAAAACTGAAAACTTTATTTATTTTGGTTTATATATAGAAATACAGACAAAACTTAACAACAATTTAATGGATAATAAAATTAGACACAAATTGAAGTCTAATTTCAATTTGAATTTGGATTCAATTCAATCTCATCTGAAGATATCAGAAGAGATCGACTGCAAGACCGGTGCCGTCAGTATATGTCTAGACCTTACCTCACATGATAGTGAGATCAAACTCGAGGTCAGTTATCAATTGGGAAGTGATTACGAATTGAAATACTATCGCAATCACGAAATGATGAAACATATTCTTAACGGAACACTAGTCGTGGATCTGATCCCAAACGAAGAGTTGGTTTCACTCATGAAAGTCAATGACTACAACAGTATCACAAATAAGTCGATCATTGCTCTCGACTTCTATCACATCGACAAACGACTGGTCAGTATTCAGACGGAAAACAAGAAAAACAGATTAGTTATCGACGACCTGACCGTCACCGAAGTCTCGCCTCAAAACCTGATCAAAACCAGAGGACAGGACTCAAAGGCACGTAAAGTAAAGCCGCGTAAAGAAGAGTCGAAAAAATCACAAGAAATCAAAAGAACCGGTTCTTCAGCCGATGAGGAGGAAGAAGAAGATAATGGCGACAATCCGTTGCGTTTCCAATTGATTGACCACAACATCCATAAGAAAGAGCATAAACCAAAGGAGACGGGACCTAACGCTGAGAAAGTTGCTGAAAAAGTGGGTGAAAAAGTGACGAATATTATCAAGGGCATTGAAAAAGGCGTTGAAAAGGGCGTTGAGAAGATGGATGCAAAAGATCCTAACAAAAAGAAAAACGATAAGAAGAGTCCATTGACTTTCTAGGAAGGGATGCGTCGAAAGTATTGACTAAAATATATAATCAAATCAAACAAATTGTGACTAAATTTGTATTTAAAAAAAAGTGTATAAATATCTATAACTCATAGAAATTTGCATAAAAAATAAAATTTAATAATTTATTGTCTCAATTAAATACTGTCCAAACAAATTGCTAGATCTATTCCTCTGATTTATTTGATATTTCAGTGGAGCATGGCAATGCAATTACCTTTTTTTGAAATTATATCGTAGGGGAAATTAATTATCTTCTATAATTGGACCTTGCTAATTGCTATGGAAACTTCCAAATTGGAAATATAACTTTTTCTAAACAACACCCATGTCAGTTTTTGATATAATCCAGTTTTCACATAATCCAGGGTCAAATTAAATCAGATCTTATGTTAAAAATAAATCTCAAATCTCTTTAAGTTATATAATATTTATTCAACACTCGAGAAGACAATTATCTTTTTATGATAGGAGAGTGTCATTCAGTAATAAAAACACTTTTCATAACAGTTTTAAGGGGACTGTCATCACAGCTGAAGAAGGATTTGTGTGAAAACCCTAATAAAAATATCTTTTAAAAAGTGATGTTATCCTCAATTTTATTAAGTATTTCACAAAATTCATGAGAAAAGTGTAAAACTTTTGAAACAAATATAGATTTCAATAGAAATCCTTAATTCTTAGGTAGAATTGAAAACAACTTGAAATTCAATTTGAAATTTCAACTGAAAAATGTCAAACAAATTAACATAATATTGCTTTCAATCAATTAAAAGATAGTTTTAATTAAAAGTCTGGAAATACATAACAAAAAAGTAGTAATCATTTGATTAAGAGTTTTCAAAATCCAAATTAAATTTTGTTTAACAAGACTTCTGAGAGTTTTTAATGTCGGAGTGGAAAGGGTTGAGCCCACACTTATTTACCACCGATTATAATCATTTGCGGTTATGAGCATCAAATTCGTGATCAGAATATTGTTGTTTGCACTCCAAAGCACCCGACCTTTTATACCATAATAACGATAATTAATTTCTTTGGGATTTTAATTACTTTTCTCTCTTCAGTATTAATACATTTATTACATTCGCCGACAAATAGTAGTAAACAATAGAAGAGATATTTTTCATAAATATTTGACAAATATTTGGCGTCAAATAAATTCAATTAATTTGTTTATATTTATTGCCACACAATTGCCTAGAACAATGTTGTCAAGGTTGATTTTACATTAATCTTTTTGATGACTTAATCTCATTTGAGTCGTAAAACTTCAGGCTCATGAAAAATTCAAAAAGGTCTGGCTAAAATTAGCATGCATCTATCTAGGTTAGCATAGGGAACACACATACTCTGCTTATCAGAATATTAGGCACGTGTATGGTCAATTTGACATTTAGAACATTCTAGGACAAACCCCGATCGATATTTCAAAGCAAACTTGGTTATTTGTAAGAGCATAAATCTCACCTAGTTCATAATTAGAATCAATTGTTTAACTAATGTATTGCTCAGAAAATTAGTATAAAATCGTGAAAAACAAATGACATTCACATAATTTACAGTTAATTATCGTATATTCAACTCAAATGGTGTTGTTTTTCTAGAAAAAACTTTTCCTGGGAAATTGGAAAATCACCAGTGGAAAATTTTCCTAATGGATTGCTAGCTATCAAACGAAAATCGGGCACGATATGAATTAATCATAAAGCTGATTTAGCCATCTCACATATATATATATTTGTGACCAGCATCACTAGAGGAACAAAAAACCCTCTGGGTCCGATAGTCTCCGCCCCCTTTTTTGA
>JAQIXV010001136.1:0-11012 GCA_034700625.1 Tectocepheus velatus
AACAAAAAAAGTTAGAGAGAAAAAAATAAATGAAAACTTATGTGTTAGCGATAATGGCGAGCAATAACTCGAATTTTAAGGTCCACTCGGAGGCTACCACCTTGACTCAAGTGGTGTCTCAACTGGCTCCGGATATGGCTCGGCATTCTGCCATCGGACCGGCCCTGAAAGCCAGGTTTAACTCTGGTAGCAGATTGAGTAGAGCCCTGGTTGTCGGCAGAGTGCCAAGCCACACTAGTTCCCAGTTGTGGCAGTTGGCACCATTCGATTCAGAATGGGCGATTCTATATGAATTGATATATCACTTGATGATTTCTGACAATATTTATAATTCTAAACTTAGCGACTTTGGGACGTTTCCCTACTAACTGTATAAAATTTAGTGTAAACAAAGAGTTGAACGGTTTCTTGAACTTATATCAACTTTAATATTATCAAACTATAAAATTGGCAAAGTACAAAATTTTTTAATCTAATGAACTAAAAGAGATTTTGCTTTTGTATAAGTATTATTGTTATCTTGTTTAATTTTAAATTTAGTGAACCCTTTTAGATAAAACTTATAATAACACTTTTAGAAAGATGATTTAACTTTAACCAAAATTGCATGCAAGATATAAATTGAGTTCACGAGAGTTCATTACAATATTTCAACATTTTTTGAGAATGACCAGTGGTCAGTTCTATCACATATTGATGAATGTTATTTACCAGTTTAATTTAACATTATTTAACAAATGATAGAATTTTTCAAAAATTACCACAATTGACCATTGGTCAATCTCTTTTTTTCAAGTTACTTTGTCGTTTTCATCTTTAGTTTTAGTTTTTTAGTTTTTTTAGTTTTTTTGAGACTTATCCAGATTTTGTTTCGTCTAAAAAACCAAAATATTTGTTACAAGAGTTAATTGATTTGCGAAAACAATAAAAAAGATTAATTTATTGCAAAATTGAAATAACTTTCTATAAAAGTTGAATACAATTGAAACAAAATTTAATAATCGAATGAATTTCCAAAAATAAAATTATCGCTAAATTTTGCAAATAATTTATTTTAATAATTACTGTCCTCTTGAGTGTCAAATGAGAGGAGAGCCCTATAATAAAACAGGGATGGCCAATGGGGTTTTTCCAGTATCAAAATTGAAATAAGAGGAACAGTCACTCCCAATCCAACGAACCCAGCTAATTTGACCCTGCACTTTCCACGAAGTGAGTCAATTACAAGAATTTATAAAAGAATTGAAAAACTGATGATTTATTTGACTATTATTTAACTTAAAGTTGGGGTTGAAGGCAAATATTGGGTCATTGATACCGATTACATCACTTATTCATTGGTCTATTCCTACAGTTTAGACAAAACTCTCAAAAGAATGGCTCAGATCTTAACTTACATTATATAGATTTATAGATTATATAGATTTCAAACGATTTATATTTTTAGTTTATGGTATTATGATTGACCTATAATAGAGAACGCATGGGTGCTGTCACGTCGACCAGAGCTCAACACCGAAATTGTTGACAAAATTGACACAAATATTAGCATAAGTTTAGAGCTCTACTAATTTGTTCCACGAAACAGATTTTGAGCAATAATTGTGTTTCAATCCTTTCAATCCTTTCTCATTAATTCCATCGAAATAATTATTTTTCGATTAAATGAATAAAATTTTGAAAATATAGGATAAGTTTGATAGCTATGATTCAACCTATCAACTAATACTTTCCTCAAAATTGTAGTCTTTTAATAAGTAATAGTAATTGGATTTAATATAAAATCGTTATTAAGTATTGAAACAAATTTTAATAATAAATTTGAAAATTGTTTTGGAATTTAGAAAATTTTTGACCAAATTTTAAATATTTTGATTGTCTATACATTTGTATGCATTATAATTGATAACAATCTTTGCTAAACAATAATAAAATTCTGAGTTTTTATGTTTGTTCTGAAAATTTTAAGAAATATTTTGAACATTAAATTATTTACTTATAATATGAAAATTCTGAGCCTTTAATCGCTATCTATTCGTCCCTATCATGTGATTTGTCGATAAAGATATTCAATAGTTTTGTTGTTAAAAGGTTTCAAAGTTTATATCAATTCTTCAGTAAATATCGAATAACTTATTTAAAAATTGTTTTTCAAAGAATTGTTTCTTTTGTTTCGACTCTAATTACAAATTCAATTACTTTTGATATAAAAACGAATTGATTAATAATTTTTCAAAACTTGAGTTTTGTTTTGAATCGTATGAAACAATGAAAGACAAATCTGTTTATAAGCCAACAATTAAGAGGACTCTGAGCCAACAGTGGGACTATTTGTACCCCCACTCGATCTCCAGTTACTCACAACAACAGAAGTCAAACGCCTTAAGAATCCTTTCTTCGGTTTCAGCGTTTATTAAACTATTTGAAGCCCTCTTCTGGTTATCCCTTCTTTTGGAGGCCACACATAACGAGGTTTTTATATGTTTTCCAATAATTATCTGTTTATAAATTCAAAGATCAATCTACAGATCAATCTATAGTCCTGTCATTAATCTAGTGATGAATCCATTTTCAATTGTTTTGAATAATATAATGAATGATCTATCAATAGGAAGACAATTCGCCACCAACTTTGACAGTAGTGTTGGCCATTGCTTTCGTCATAACCATAATTACTGGTTTAGTGGCGATGTTTGGGCCCTGTTTTCATGGAATAGTTCAACACAAATCACTTCTTGCAACAACTGCTTGCAATATGTTGTGGGACGTCGTCGTACTTGTCCTCTGCTTTGTATTGGGTATACATTTGACTAAACATTTGACAAATACAACAAAAAACACATTAAATCAATCAATTAATTTGTTTTCAATTACAGACTATTATAAGCATTTGGGAAATAAAGACAATCAAACGGAAACTGCTTTCAATGCAACCATAGGTATGTCGTCCTCTCGAATGCGACAAAACATTAGATTATTTTGTATTTGAATATAAGGTCTGATAACTGGCGGCGCGATTCTGGTGACCACCAAAAAGCTATTGATTGCGGAAAAACATCACAAACACAAACACTGGACACAGAGAACAGTCGTATCTAAAAATATGAGTTGCGATGAAGTGTGAAGTACTGCTTTCTCTTTGAAATTGTCAACAAAAATTGTTTAATACAAATATAATTTACTTTCATTTCATTTATAAATGATTTTACATTTTTTTGCATTAAATTAAAGACTAGATATTGAATCAAATTTCAAACAAAATGACTAAAACTACAGAAAAATAGGTGTAAATTGAGTCCTATTATAGACAGACAAACACAGGGCTTACAACTGACTCTTCAAGTCGTCCTCAATGTCTTTAGGTTCAGTGGTCGGAGCGTATCGTTTGATGGGAACACCATTTTTGTTGACCAAAAACTTCGTGAAATTCCATTTAATCGCATCGAAGCCAAGAAGTCCTCCCTTTTGACTTTTGAGCCATTTATAGAGGGGGTGAGCGTTGTCTCCTGTTATATGAGGAATGGGTTTAACTCATATTGTTTTCAAAGATAATGAGATAACAAATACCGTTGACATCGATTTTAGACATCATATCAAACTTAACGCCATTTTTCTTCGCGAACTCCTTGATATCGATATCACATCCCGGCTCCTGACCATTGAACTGATTCGAAGGAAAGGCCACTATTCTGAGGCCCTGTGACTCATACTTATCGTACAATTCATTCAATTGTTTGTAATTGTTTTTAGTTAAACCACAATTCGAGGCAACATTTACCACAAGAGTTGTTTTGCCCTTATATTTATCGAGTGATACCTGTCCTCAGAGTTGGGATACAATAGAATCGTTTAATTTAAAAAAAATCGTTTGAATTGAGACCTCTTTTCCGTCGATGTCTTTAGCGGTGAAATCGTATAAAGTTTTGGCACTTTTCGGGTCATTTGTAGCCATTGTTCGCAATATTATCGCAATTTGTGGTAAATTTTTGCACAAAAAATTGGATTTCACTGATATTATAGACATTAAGAAGCGATTGAAGGCTTTATTTTGATTTATAAATATATCGTTTGATTTAATTTGAATATAAAAATCTGTTATTTCATTGAATCGTTATTTTGTTTACAGTTTTAAGGGTTTTGTATTTTATTTGAAACGTTTTAATTGACGTCATTTACGTATATATTGAGAGATCACTTCAAACATGTGTCCAATCATTGAATTGAAGTGAAACCGGGGTTTAATTGACCGCAAAATATGATTATTGTTTGGCTATGATAATAAGATTTGAAGCAATGCATATAATAATATCTTCTCTTCAATTAGTTTTCAATTTAATTGATTATAATATTTGACTTCAATCAAAGATATTATGATTCAAATGTTTTCATTAAAATTAAGGTAAAATTAAGAGAATATTTCAATTTATTTGATTTTCAAATATATTAAAGTTAGAAAAATATTGAAAAGTTATGATAAAAATGTTTATAAAAAGACTTTTGTAATACATTTTCTAAGAAATATCTAATTATCAGAAGTATATGACTCATAGAATTTCTTGAGAGCGACCATCAGATTCTGGATTGGAGTCATTGATGGGTTTGAGTCATACTCTTGTATTTCATTGTAACCATTAATTGTTGTGTTGAATATATATCTGGGTTTTGGACTTTTCACTCGTCTTATGTCGATATCAAGGGATGGGGCAGTCATTCGGAAAGTGGAGTCCTCTTGTCTGGTGAGGTAAGCGTCCAATTTGACCCTCTTCTCAGTGGGAATCTTACGCACACTCAGAGCGTCCACTTTTAGGTAATTTCGGGGAAACCACTCAATGTTGGAGTTCTGGTCATATTTGGGACTGACCCATTTGAAGACCAAGGTCTTTTTCTCGCCAAGAGGGTTCACTATTAAATGAGCGTTGATTTTGGGGGTAACCAGAGTTATGTTAGATATGATTCGTCTTCCGATAACGGCATCCAATTTAGTGAACGTTTCCTTTTCCTTATCACTGATTGACTTAATGGTAATAATACCGTTCGAGACATTGAATTGTGATTTGTGTTCATAATTGTCTACTTTGTCGACAAAACCCAATTTTCCGAAGTTTTTATTGTTTTTATTTTCCCCTTCGAGTACAGCCGTGAAGCGACTGGTGTCGAGAACCACTCCATAGACTCCTCTATCGTTAAAGTATTCAAATTTGGAGACAGCGTCCGGACCCTTGATTTTCTTCAAAACTATTGTTGTCTTGTCTTTCGGTGAGATTTCCGACTCCAAAGTGATCCATGGGTTTCCATTTTTGTTAGTCTTAGAGTTCCAGGTCAGTTTTCGGTCTTTCGGGGAGTATATTATATCGCCAGCATGGTCCATTTTGTGCTCTGGGCATTTAAAATCGAGGTGAGCTTTTTTCTCTTTCGACACCAAATCTATGTAACCATTGATCTCAAGGTTTTCATTAGTGATGAGTCTGAGAGTGGACTTCTCTTTTCGCGATACTTTTGCTTTGAACTTGAATTTAGTTTTTCAATCAGTTCTTAATTTTTTCTTTAATTTAATTGAAAATCAATACCTCTTTAAGTCGTGAGTTCTCAGAGGAATCCAATTTGACAGCAATAGACTCATGAGGAACGCGAACTGCACTGAATTTGTATGATTTTGGTCCATATCTGAGCCCCCATTTGACATTTCGTGGGTTTTTAATGTTGTCGACTTCAAACTCTGCCTCTCTGTCTGTTTTATGAATCACCTCTCCCTCCAATTTACCACTTTTTTTATCATAAGTAATGTCCCATCCGTTGTATTTATTGCCATCTTTGTATGCCACGTTTTTAAACTTTAATTTATCATTACTCTCGTATCCAACCTCTGTCTTGGCTTTAAATGTGTCCGCTTTATAGGAGTAAGAGATCTCAGCCTCAGATTTCAGGAAAAAGTCTTTGGTTGGATTCGTCACACTATACCAAAATAAGTAAGATCAATTATTGAATTAATATGAGGTTTGTGATACCGTGAGGTTTACCTTGTCTCATGCTCAATTGTGATAAGTCGTCCCTTTTGCGGTGAAATCAATGTTTTGCCCTTAAATGTCAAGTCTTTTATTTGTTTGACTTCACTGTAATAAGTGCTTTCTCTTCCGGGGTATGAAATGCTGGCGTTTATTGTCTGTTGAATCGGTTGTTCCGTTCGTTCATATCTTAGAGAGCCTTTGATTTCTCGATTAGGTCTTCCCTCGACATCGTTACCAATCAAATCAAAACTAATTAATTTTGCTTTGGATTTAGCCATCGATATATCAGAATTCATTTTGAAGTCATAGTTGATGTCGAGAGGAGTCGCCTCAACTATCAAAGCGTTTTCGCTGACCATTTGGAAGGGTTTCAATTCAATGACATCCATTTTGGAGGTGTGAGTCAATCGGACCCGATCTTTGAGTTGTGGACCCCATTCGAGCTTCAGATCACTTTTGCTCGTCTGATAGGGTTTTACGTTTGCATTATAAGACAATTTTGTGTTATATTTTGGAAATTGAGTTGACTTTAATTCTCCCAAAAACATTGCATTCAATTGTTTAGATTTCTTCTCCTTTTTGAAAGTCATTGAACTCTTTCGACTCCATTTGAAAGACTCTTTCCGATCAGAACCGGGTAATTGATATTCAGCCACAAAATTGACGCTCTTCTCATCGCCTTTCTGTTCGAAGTTATATTCAGTATCTAGGTCAATCACATTCGGGGCTTTCAAATCAAATTCAAGTTTAGAGACATTTCCGTCGGCGCTATTGAAAAGTGTTGTCTCGGCTGTGATTGTTCTGATCGGTGACATCAGTTTCATGTTAGCCTTCTTTTGACCCTCTTTAGGGTTTCTTAATTCAAATTGTCCAAGATATTCACGTTTTCCTGCGTTTACTTTAGCTGTCCAAACAAGAAGGTCTCGAGTGGCACTGGAAGCCGGTTTCTCCAAGGTAAGTTCAATCGAATCTAGTGATGGATCATCCTTGGTAACATAATATTCCATATTGGGAATGGGAGAGTTATCGATCCAATTGATTGAACGACAAATATTGAGGCCTGCAATCAGTTAAATGATTTGATGAAAAAATTAATTCAATGTTTTATACGAACCAAACAATTGTCGACATTTAGTATTGTCTTCATTCGCAGATCTACCGGAGATTTCATTTGATTCCTTCGGAACGCCATTTGCGTCAATGAGTCGAGTGTTTTGAACGATTCTCATCAAAGTCTTCCTTTGATTGGGCAAATTGATCTTGGCCTTTAGTATTCGTCCATCGATTTTCTCGAACTGTGCGTCACTGGTTGGAGTCATTTCAGAGCGCACCAGATATTCAAATCCTGGCCTATAGTTCCCGACTTTGAGTTTGAGTCCGGCCGACAGTTCATCGAATAGGGCGCGAGAGGACCGCACTTTCCTCAATCTATTGGTACCGCTTTCAGTCCAACTGTTCTCTGCTTTAATCGCCATTACTATCGTCTCACTGAGATGTAAAAGCATAGGAAAGCCATTAATAGTCGGAACCTCTACTTCACTGTCCAAGAGAGTGATAGCTCGGGCCATATCGATGGTGTCCTTGTCATACATTTCTTTCATTCTCTCTTTAATGGTCGCAACTATTCTATGGATGTCTTCAAAAGTATCGATAAATAACAAGTTTTTGCCCGACATTCGCACCGATATCTGAATTATTGCCGAATGTTTGTGATTCGGATCTTTAAGATGTGCCAAAAGATTCAACAGTTCTTCAGATAATTGCATCAATACTTCCGGACCACCGATTCCTTTAGAAATTAGTTTTTGGAAGTGTGGGGTAAGACCCTCATGTCTGACCTGGACTTCCAAAAGTTGGTATTCTTTGCCTGATTTTGATATAAAGAATTATTAGTCTTGATTAGTCTTGAAAACATAAAATAAGTTTCAATTTAAATGAAATTAATTTTATTTGAAATAATTTTTACCTCCGACTGGAAACCAAACTTCAAAAGTATATAAATTAGGGACAAGAGATCCTTTCGGGTGAATCACATTCATTTCCAAGGTTACATTCTTGATTGGCCATTGAATATTACGAGTGACTCCGAGTCCAGTGTTCTTCGGTTCTTCAAATATCGGCGCGTTTTCGGGCAATACTTTACTTCTGTTCGGAGACTTCTTTAGGCTTTTGATATGAGTTCTGATATAGTTCTGGATTTGGGGGTCATTTTCAGACTTAATAGTTTCCAACTGTTGTGCCGTCGCTCCCGAAAGTACTACAGATCTATAGGCAGTTAAGCGGACTTCTGTCGGTTCGTTGTCTTTCAATAAGATTTCAATGAGTTTCTGTCGGATGTTATCGTCTGCTATTCTTTGGAGGGCTTGAATGGCAGCAATTCTGACCCCTGAGTCAGCGTCAGATTTTTGTGCCAAATCCAGAAGTGATGTCTTCACATTATCATCTGTTTTGGCTCTAATATTGTCGAGTGCTTTGATGGCTGCAATCCTTTGCAAATTAGAGTCCGTTGTCTTCATTTTGTTAACCAAAGCGTTAACAGTCTTCTTGACGGCAGAGCTGTCCAAACAATTTTCGTTTTTCTTACAGAAATTTCTGACCATTAAAGAGATGCCAATCATTAGACTTCTTTGACTATCATTCGGTTCAATCAGAGCTACCAATTGGTCGATAGTCTTCTCTGAAGGTCTTGTCTTCAGTGCGACAATACTTAACAGAAGTGTTATTTGAGTTTCTGATAATTCTTTGTTATTATAGGCACTGATCAGTGTCTGTATTGATGGGTCAGAAGAGGCGAAAGCAGAGGCGCCTATAAATAGGTTTCGCAGTTTTGGAGACTGACATATACCACCAGATTTGGTCGCTTTGTCTAATGTACGGGTACTCGACTCTGGAAGGGTTCGCAGGGCTCTTACCAATGAGTGGAATGATTCGGTTATTTCGGGTTTCATTGTATCGGCGCTCACTTCAGTGCACATCACTTTCAAAAGGTTCAACACATCCCCTTCGTTGGCGCTCTTCTCCCCCTCATTGTCTCTATATTCAGAAAAAATTGTTTTTATTTGAATTCATATGAATATTGGCTAATATTAAAGTTAACCTGGACATTAGCAGGGTCTCTGCATTCTGCGCAACAGGTCCGGGCGAAACTGGAGCAGGTGCCGGAGATTTTCCTCCAAATCTTAAATTAAGAGTCGATACAACTATATTGTCGCTCTGGAAGGACAGTCTCTGCTCTTCAGTACACCTAACACTGAATAGATGTCCGCTCTTTATCTCTTGAAGACATCTTTGAGTTGATTTAAGAATCGGTAGGTTTTCTCTCAAGAATTCTGTCAAAAGGGTCAGAGATTTCGACTGAAAACCAGCGATATTTTTGCGCCTTAAGTGACATTTGTTTAGATTTTTTGTCTTTTCTAATAAAACATTTGACGGATCGGATTCGCCTGAAAGGGGCCGATAGGTTGTAGTGCAATGACCGGAGAAGTCCACCTCTTCTACTGTCGAAGTAGTGGTCAAGTCTTTTGTTGTCAATTGCATTGCAGACAAAATCGCTTTTTTGATGTTAAGAGTCCAGACCTGCTCTTCAGCCACTGGACAAACGCCCAGAACTTTTCCGTCGTGAGCACCAAATCTGAGTTCGGGACTGGAGTCGAGCTGTCGACCCAACTCTTGGGGGTTTGGAACTCCAGACAACTGCGAGTCTCTTAATTTCAATGAGAACTCACAGGGACTCAACACATGGACATCCACTTTGGACTTGATATCAATGGTCTGTCCCTCTTTTACATTGATAAGTGTTTGTCCGTCCAGTTCGACAGTGTATACCTGTCCCAACTCGAACTGTTGGAACTTTGGTATGTTTTTGGGGCATATCTGACCACAATTTGGTTGTTCTATAGGGTGGTGGTGATGGTACTCATGATAATGGTGGTCAAATGCACTCAAAACATCGCTATGAGATTTATGGTCTTGGTGATTGTGATCGTGTGCGTGATGGTCAGCATAAGCTTTAGTATGAAAGAAGTTTTTATTATTTATCAAAAAAAAGATTTCGGTTTTAATATAACTTTTTTTTATCAGAATTTTTTTTAAAAGAGTTATATCTGGAAAACATATATACAATAAACGCTTTTATTCAGTGTTTTTCTCATTTGGAAGAATTTGGATATTGAGGAAGGTCAATTCAAATTATGTAATCAGTGTTGGCACTTCTTTTTTATTTATTATAAAGATGTCATTTTAATTAATCAATTGATGCGATAAAATAATTTTGTCCGACTCAAGGATTTTTAATGACTTGTCTATCGGCTAGACTTTAAACTATAATTATTTCATTTTATTAAAATATTTTCGACACTTCTTTCTCTCCCCTCCCTCTCACTCTCTCACTCACTCTCAATATTCTGCAAATTATTATATTATATTGAATTATATTATATTGAATTATTGAAATATTGAATTAATATAATTCAATTCAACGTTATTACCATTTTGTACCCAGATGATATATTGAATAAAAGATGTAGAAAATGAAAAGACAGAAACCTTTTATATTTTGAATTTGAGAATTGAAATCAAAGGAAAGTCATTTATTTAATTTTATCAAATTTTAATGAAATTTAATAAATATGACAATAAAAACAATTTTAAATAAATGATTAGAAAAACGTAACAAAACGTTACATACCCGCCAGAAAACACAACACCAAGATAAGTGTTATATTCTTATTGAATAAGATCATTCTTCATTCGGTGTGAACACTATTATTGAAAATAGAGCTAGAAACCATCAAAAGTTAGAATCAATGGTTTTATTCCAGTCCTATAAAGAGTGAATGAATCACTTATTTTAAAACTGAAACTATTTGTAGGACTTGACTTGACTTGACTTGACTTGACTTGACTTGACTCGATTCCACCCGAATCTAAGAAATAGTGATTAGAGTCCGCTCTCATGTCTTTTATAAACTAATGGTAAACAATGAATTGCTTTCATCTCTCAATACT
>JAQIXV010001137.1:0-10993 GCA_034700625.1 Tectocepheus velatus
TAATAATTTTTATATAAGACCCCATAAATTATCTCTCTCTCTCTCTCTCTCTCTCTCTCTCTCTCTCTCTCTCTCTCTCTCTCTCTCACCGATAGGACTGCCTCTCAAATAATCATAAGACGTCTAATAGTATTCATTAGTGATCCCAAGAATTGTGTGTTAATTCCTGATTCAAATGAATATAATTTTTCAATTGAATGGATAATAAAGTCCTATATTTATCCTGAGCTCAACTATAGTCGGCATCAATTGTGAAGTAAAATATATTTTCATTTGAGAGGAGATTAATGTTAATTAGGGTTTTATGTATTACTTGTTTGAAACCCGATTCGAATCATTTGGTTATAGCGATGGCAGTATAATAACAAAGCACTCAGAATAATGGCCAGACCTCTACACTTAGCCAAATGAAAACCTCTTTTTCCCAGATTTGCTTTTAACGAGTCAATAAAAATCAGGAAAAACTCATTTTTCAGTAATTTTGAGACTTATTTACAAAATGATTGGACACTAACACCAGTTATTAGTTTATAGGGAAAAAGTGTTACAAAAACACAAATAATACAAAACTTTGGATTTCATGTCGAGTTTTGATTCAACTAAATTCTCGGCTCCGACACTGTTATGGCTCTCAAATCCAAGATTTATGTTTCAGTTTTGAGAATATATTTTTATGGCTTCTAATGGTTAATAAATGTAAGAAATTTTAACAATAATTCTTGTGCTCAACATTTGACGTCACAAAAAAGATATAATAGCTTGGAGAGAGAGAGAGAGAGAGAGAGAGAGAGAGAGAGAGAGAGAGAGAGAGAGAGAGAGAGAGAGAGAGAATTGCATCAAAAATATAATAAATCTATAATACATTTAAGACTTTTTTTTGTATTTCCAAAGAATAGTATTTATTGTTGGACTTAAGGCATGCCATAAATGGCAGAATTACTTGGCTTTTGATAATTGAATTGCTTTTAAATTATACATTTCATGAAAATTATTTCCAAAAAAAACTCATAATATCTTAAAAGGATTTCGTAATTCAAGAAGACTTTAAAATTCAGTTCAATCGATAATTTATATATATATCTATATATAGTTTTTCAGTCCTTTTGAGTGATATTTTATTTTTTTGCTGAAAATGTATTTCGATTCGAATAAAAATCTTAAAAAATAAATTATCGAAAGCACTCTTATATTGAAAATATCTGCTAAGAGTTTTGTGGCCTAATATTATATTTATGAGCGGAGCCGGAGATCAAAAGTGCATCCAATCTATTTGGATGTCACATCAAAATGATTAGATTTGGGAACACCTCTGCCACTGATTTTCTCATCATATCGGGCGCCGATCGGATCCGTTGCTTACAGACCCGTAGCTATCGATGGGTTTTTGCAGATGTATTCATATCGTATTGGATTGCATTCATGAATAACAAGTGTCGGCGACGTATATTGGCTTTCAATCAGGCCATCCATCACTGTCACCACCGATACACAAGATATTGCCAAAAATAGTGTCTTGGAATCAATGAATCATTGCTTGTCCGACAACAACAACATTGAGACCAATAACTATTTGGACTAATTATTTCTCATTAGTCCAAAGTTTGACAGAAAAAAGGGTCACAACTAATGAATTCACATTAGTTTTGGTCAAAATATTTTTCGGTTATATTTCACAAAACTCTTTGTGTTTCATCTGATTAACAGTTTTAATGATAGAAATGTCAAAAACTGTAATAAATTTTTCATTACATAAACTATTCACGAGTTTTTGAAATGTGTTTTAGATTTGGCACTTTTCCGGCCCCTTTAAATACAAATTCAATATTAGGTTATTGTTTTGAGTTATGAATAGATTAATATCAATGATTAAAATCATTTATATTAACATAAATAATAAGAGAACTCCTATTTTGATGCACAGTATTATTGTTATGACTGTCCAGGGATTTGAACGACTCGTTGCCATTGCTTAAGACATTTCTCTGTTAACTACGAGAGAGTTATAAAAATGAAAGCAAGCAAGATTGAATTACATAGTTTGCTCAGAGAAATTCGTTTTGAATACCAAGATAAAATTTAATGTGCAGTTTAGAATTTCCTCTATTATATATAATTATCATTTTGTTTGATAAGATTATAGTTAGAAATGAATTGAATGTTAGAAACAAAAGTATTTTTCTTTTAATCGATTTTCATATCATTTTGTTTTTCACTTAAATCTGAGTATAGTTTGACTCAAATCAGGAAAAAAAACTATTTTTAGAAGTCATTGGAATAATTGGATTTGATTTTCATCTGTTTTACGAATAAATAATTGAGACTTTCGTCGAAACAAATATCAAAATTCAAATCTAATCTTCAGTTTCTATGAATTGTGACACAAATAGACGCAATGTTTGCCTCAAACTATTGAATCGAATAACAAATTAACGAAATTAATTATTTGTTCAAATGAACAAGGTACTATTTATAATTGAGTGCACAATATATTACATAAAAGATCAAATTAACTGCTCGTGAAATTATAAAAGATCTATAAAAAGATTATATAAGCAAGGTGGTCTTTATTAGGTGAAATATATTGTGTTTGCCAAATTAACAATCTTGGCCATTTCTCACAATGAAAGACAATTTTATTTATATGATAATAAATAAGATTAGCAATACTTTCAGATCCCTATTAGTTGTTCTCTCTTTCAATAACTTTAATAAATGAGACGCAAGGATGAGCATGGTTATTTCGCTTCAATTCAATTTCAATTCAAACTTGGAAACAGTTTTCCCGAACCCAACAAACCAATAAAGTCTGAGATTATAATTGAAATGTTGCGAAACGAGTGGAGAGAAGTATTTCATAACTGATTTGACTCCTGGCATAAGACGGACCACTCATTCAGATATAATATTCTGTTTGAAATAATATTGAGTTTCTCTCTCATCAAATAAACAGCTCTAATAAGTCTGGTTTTCAGCCAAACAATCGATTTCTTGGGAAAAAGTTTTTCATAACACAAATGTTTGAATCAAAACAAAAGTTGAGACCATTTTTATTGCATATAAAAAGGGCGACAAAAAAAATAATTGGATTTTCAGATAAAATAATTGGTTTTTATGGAAACTACTCTTTCATATTAATAGATATAAATACCAAAATTGAATGAAATTTTTTTTCATTACCCAAAACTTCCTGTCTTTTTAATCATGCCACAAACCTTGTGCCTCACAAATGTTGCATGATAATAAACCTAATCAAGAAGTTCATTTTATTGATGTTATTCAATGAGCAAACAAATAATATGAAAGAGAAATATATTGAGTTGCTGGCACAGGCCCAGGCACACCACAATTGATACAAATAGGGATTTGGTATTTGCAGAGAAATGATTCCCAGAATTAAAAAAACCCTCTTTTTTCATGTGAGTCAAGGCTTCGCTGCAATTCATTGATTTGTGTAACGCAATGATAGTACTGATAGCCGGACTAATATTTGAAATTTCCATTTATGTTATCTATTCTGTTCTGTTTAGTTCAGAGGAGAGTTCATTCAAAGGTAGTGAATGTCAGTTAATTCAATCCCATCGCTATAGCAGTATATCCTCTCTCGCGCTGTGACTCGATATTGTCGTCTAACGCAAAATTGAAGCCGAGTTTCACACTCAGGATCATTAGTCTGGTGCAGACCCTGGTATTGACATTCCCTTGGGGCTAACCAAAAGCACTCTTATATTGTGAATTGTGAATCTTGAAATTGATAGTTGCCAAGATGGTATTGCTTAATTATTTGCCGTTAAAGAAAACTTTTGCAATAACCAAGTGGTCTATCATTTGAACCAAGATTCAAGTTATTCTTAATTCAAAACAATTTTGTGAAATGACTTAATTTGAGCACTCAATGAGAGTTTAGCGGAGAGTTTGACTATTAAACCCAATTTTGATATAATGAAGATTATATGCGAAAGCAATAAAACAAAAGTCGTTTCACTCTTTTAATTAAAATAACGGAATATATAATGCAATAAAAGTTGAGTTCAGTCCTTACCGTTCAGTCCGTTGCCATTCAATATCTTTTGCGTCCAAACAGACGATAAGATAAACAATAAAAGTATTGAATACTTTTGCAAATGACATGAATGGGGACTAAATGTCAGCATTTCTTTGCACTTAATTGTCATCTTTTTATTGAATCGATTCGTTTCAGAGAAACTAAAAATTATATTTAGAGCAAAGGATTGGGTTTTTGTTGAGTTCTGTGTTTGAAATTAATTCTTTGTTCAAATGAACAAGATAATATTTGCTCGCGAAATTATAAAACATCTATAAAAAGACTTATATAAGCAAGGTGGTCTTTATTAGGTGAAATATATTGTGGTTGCCAAATTAACAATCTTGGCCATTTCTCACAATGGAAGACAATTTTATTTATATGATAATAAAGAATCACATTTTCGTAACATTTATTTGTGGTGCGGAGGAATGGCTTCTCTCAGGCAGACAGTGATTCTCATGTGAGTTGAGGTCTACTCTCAATACATATATCTTCTAATCCATAGGATTTGGTTTCGGCCGTCAAACAGAAAGTCTTCTGATATTCATAACGTCTGTGAGATTAGCGCCAAAACTAAACAAAACATTAACCGAAAGACAAAAGGCATTGAAAGCATTGCAAACAATAAGGGCTACGATAGGAGTTGTGATCAATGAAATGGAAAGTGAGGAATGAGCACAGAGTCCAACATTCTTAGCACACACACCAAATATAGCCTCACAGTCGGGAGGCTCTGCACACAGGCAGCCATCAAATGAGTCGATTCCAGTTTAATGAACAGTTGAACAGACCATCGGATCGCACACTGACTGGACTGACATACATAATGGGCACAGAATGGAGGAGAGAGAGAAACACATAAATACAAAATTGAAGACAAGAAAAAACATTTTGAATTGTATTAGTTTATTATTATCTTTCATATAACAGACGCATAACAAACATAACAAAACTCCGATAACTCACAATATTTTACTGATATTCGACTTTCAATGGTTTATATCATATTTTTGTTGCATTTCTTTTGTTTTGTCTTTTATTTTATTTCACATTTTTTCTGAACCAAAAACAATATTAATATAGATTTCTGGTTGAAGTCTGGGAACAGAGCCTTGAAATACACATAAATATCAGAGTATTTCGTCGAAACATCAAAACAGGGATTCATTTGTTTCAATAATATGTCAGAGATTTTCAAAGAATTTGTGTATCTCTCTCTCTCTCTCTCTCTCTCTCTCTCTCTCTCTCTCCCCTCATTTCTTTTCAGAGCCTGTCTTCTAGATATGTCTTATGAAAAATAATGTATAGAATGTATATATATTTGTCATATATTTTTCTCATGAAAAGTGTGCAAAAAATCGATTTCTCTCATAGTTTCGCATCTCATTTACATCACTCAGTAGTAACTTTGAAAAAAAACTCCAAATCAATAATCAATAGATCCTAAGCACTGAAAATGGAGTGAATTCCTGATTTAAATTATTGTAATCAGTTCCTCACTATTCGGGTCAGAAAAAAGAAGTGCAAAAAATTGAATAATTTATGGAATTTTGTCATAAATTTTATTTGTTATGAAATTTTATAGAATTTATAGAATTATTTATGAAAATTCAATACCAGAGAAGATTTTTGAATAAAAGTTTTGTTAGATTCTTATATATTGGATGAAAAGAAGGCAAAGATTGCATTAAATCGGGAATAACTTCATAAGGAATTCATTTGAAAAATTGCATGAAAAACAAAATTCCTGATCCGATGGTTATCTATCATATCTACAAAAAATCTGGAAAAAAAACTTTTTCATAAAATATAAATTCCCAGAAAAATTCAGAATTAAATGGGTTTTCGTTGAAAATTAATAGTTTTATTGATTTAATGCAAATTCCTTACAAATGATACTCAAAGCGGAATAATATTAGATTCTTGTGTTTAATCCGCCATAAAAAACAATAAATTCAATGCAAATAAAACACTGTTGTCATACATATTATACAATGAGTTATACATATTTGTCACAAAAGAAATATCTAATCAACTAAAATATTTGATAGGATGGATGTCTGAGCGCACCATAGAAATGAACATTTGACACAAAATGCAAGTAAATCATCGCAAATGTTATGAGAAAATAAATATTTAATTCATTATAAAAAAAATAGTTATAAATTGAAGCGAAAAAAATATTTCTGGAAAAGTCTCAAAACTGAAGAAATGTTTTTTTCAATTGTTTCCACTTTTTTGAGCTCAAAATAGTAACACAAAAGTAATGCACGTATTCTCTAAAAAAAAATTATTAATATTATATACATTTCTTTTGGTGAGAGGAAAGGCATTCATATAATTATAGCTTTTGGAAATACCGGAGAAACACGTTTCTGTGAAGTTTGAAAGTTGCATGTTTAATTAAAACTCAATTGTATTTTTTGATGGAAAATTTTTAGCGGAATAATGAGAGTATGTGCTCTTCATATCTCATTTCGTGTCTTAATCTAATCTGAGTCTCAATTTCTTTTGCTTTTTGTTGTTTTTAATTATCTTTTGTCTCGAAATACCCTTTTCTGGCGAATAGAGTCAGAGATTGTATTACTCGACGAAAAACATTAATATTTGTCGGAAGGCTTTCACTTGAATTTTATTTTTCCTTCAATCCTGTGCTCAGAGTCGTAGAAATCCATTCTCTTTGGGCTCCGATTCAATGCATTAGATTGAGATCACATATCACTGAAGACTGGATATAAGCAGTGGTCCGACAAAACTAATTGGACTCTACTTTCCATCGGATATACAATAACTATGAATAACAACAGATTGAAAGATGCTTTACATTACGTTAACAAAAGGTTTTTATATAAAACACATTTAATAAGTCGATGGCACACAATATAACTATTAAAATGATGAGACGAGCAAGGCAATACCACGAGCAGGGAACAAATCATTAAAATACAGTGTAATGGAGACATCAAATTATAATTATTACTATAAAAACCAATTTTCGTTCAGTTAATGACTTGAATATGTTTTTAATGTTATCTACAGTTAAACTCATTTTCATTATTTTGGTAAACATTTCAAATAAAATTATTCGGATTAAAAACATTTAATTAGATCTAGACCCATTTTTATGTCATACGCCTTCTAATATTTGTTTTAAATTTTCAAAATTATGACCAAATTATGTTTGAAATTGAGTCCAATAATCAAAAGCCGACTAATCTTTTGTTTAAAATGAGAGCCCTTTTTGGTAATGGGAGGGGAAGGCAGGGAATCAACACTTTTGGAGTATAATAACGGTAACCAAAAACAGAAACTCCAGTTACGACCCAAATGACACTTTCCAGCCCTACATACAGTCATTACAAATAATGTATATCTCGTTTATGTCGGTTCTGCTTATTCTGTGCAATAAAATCGTATTGAAAATTAGATTCTGTTTCTCGAGTTTTGCCAAACCTCTCATCAAATACATTAAAATATACAACGAATCTGAGACTATTGAATGCAGTGTGAGCAAGATAATTTCATCATTCAATTAATTGACCAATGCTTCGAAAAAAGACTTGACCAAGGTCTATTGACTTGAATTCAACAGAAAAAATTGCTCGCAAAAAAATTGATCTCAATAATAACCTGGCTCATTTGCCAGATGTTTCACATTTAACGAGGTAAAAGTTTATTAACAAGAGAGTAGTTTGAATCAAATTAGTGAGAAATCAGACAAAAAAGTGTATTCTCTTACCATTCAATCCGTTGCCATTCAATATCCTTTGCGTCCAAACAGAGGATAAGATAAACAATAAAAGTATTGAATACTTTTCAAATTGAATTGAATGCAGACTTGAAGTCAGCATTTGTTTGAATTTAATTGTCATCTTTTTGTTGAATTGTTTCCCTCAGAAGTAAAACTAAAATTCATATTTAGAGCAAAGGTTTCGGTTTTTTTGTCTTTGAGTTCAGTTTGCAATCGCTTCCAATCGGTTCCCAATCAAAGAGCGTTTAAGTCTTGACAATAGACGTCAAACATTTGCCGCTTTTTGAGGATTTGTTTTGGTTTTGGAGATAAATGTTTGCAAAAAAGTCATCGAAAGTAACAGAAATACATCGATTTCACACATTATCCATATATTGTTGACTGGATGTCATGTCTTAAGACAAATATATTTTCAAAAACATTTTGAATGAGAAAAAAAACAAAAGACTGACTTTTTTTTAAACAAACAGAAAATTAATCGATAGATAAGGACTTTATTAGTGGTCCGGTTGTACACAAAAATCACATTCAAAGCGCTTATGCATTGGAATCGATGGCAAACGCTATGCTGTGATCTCTTCAGTGCACTGACTGACAAATGTCTCAAAAAATGGTTGTGTTTTTGAGCGCAAACTCAGAGCCGGTCCCGCGTTTCAGGTTTAGGCGAATGGAAAGTCAACTGAAAAGCAACTGCTCTTTCATAACAACACATACCTCAAAACGGTTTCGTACCGATTCGCCGAATCACATTTCACCGAATCCCTATTCGCCGAATACTTATTTGGCCGAATCGTATTTCGCCGAAAACACTATATATCATAATAGTCTTAAAAGGTTCTAAAGAGAGAAAATATTGTCGAACATGACTCAATCCAATTTAATCTAGGTACCCAATCTAACCAAACCTAATTTGAATGAATAATATAAAGAAGAGCTACGAATTTTGTGGTCTTTTTTCTCCATTATGAATTTTCGGCGAAATGGGCCAGGGTTTTATAATAAGATAAGCTTCTTATAAATTCGGCAAAACGGTACAGTTTTTTTCGGCGAAAAGGGATTCGGCGAAATGGAATTCGGTGAATAGATACGATAACCTCAAAACATCAATTTTATATGCCTTTGAACTGTTGCCATCTTCTGCCGAAGAATCGCAATTGGACCTAGTCTATTGATGAATTTGGCTTGGTATTGATTTCTAAGCATTGCACGTTTAAATACAGCAAGTCAAAATAAAAACACACAAGCCCATTTTAAATTATGTATTTGATTGGGGACTATATTTTAGGAATGAAATTATTTAAATCAAATATTTATTTATTAATCAATTTTAGAGATTATCAAATAATTTCAAAATGAAAACTTCAATACAAATATTGATGAAATTGATTTTAACCTTGCTTAAAATAGAGATTTGTTCAATTTAAAATACAGAAGTTTTTTAGAAGTTTCAAATTGTTTCGGAAAAGTTCACTGATGACCATGGTAGAATGATAAATTAAGAGCTAAATAGTTATCAATCTATTCATATGTTTTAATATCAAAACTATTGTCAGAAACTGAAAGATTCAATGCAAGGGTTGTCCCTATTTTTATCCATGACTTGGATTTGCTGTACTTTGATTGCCTGACTTCAAAGCGTGAGTCTTCTTTGATGGGTGAGGTGAGGGTGATTTGGGGGGTATTTTGATCAAGATGATCTCTATGGTCTTGAGGTCGACCCTCGCGCAGGCGGTGGTATTTTTCATTCCGCTATAATTACTGCTGGAAAATATTGTAATAACTCTGTCCCCTGACGTGAATCTGTATCCCTTTGGGACGGCTTCGTGAGCCCTAATCATAAAACTCCATCCGTTCGACTTAAGGAACTTCTTGGCCGCCTGTGCCGTAAAGTACCAACCGGTGAGTCGGGCCCTGTTTGGGACGAACTCTATTCCCTTCGATCGGAGTTCATCTTCTGTTGAATCGTTATAAGAGGATCTGGACTCGATTGGGTCGTTCCAGAGCATTGTCTGAGCGATTTGACTGTCTTTGTTGGGATCGACGAGTGGTTTCGGGATATCCATAATCTCTTTGTAAGAAATCGGGTACTTTCCACCCTTGGGAACCCCTCCGTGACAGCAGAAAATTGATTTGTCGATGAGTGCGGCCAGAGGTAGGCTCTCGAAACAGATGTTGATCTTGTTGTAAACCATATTACCTTGTTCATTCCCATACTTTGTCTGACACTCTTTGAGAAATGTATAATCCTTGTTAATTTCTCTTATCTCATGGTTTCCTCGAATCAAACAGAACTGTTCCGGGAATAACATCTTCAGGCAAAACAAGTAGACAACGACTTCAACGCTATACTCCCCTCTGTCGACAAAGTCTCCAATAAAAACATAATTGGCATTCGGTTGGAAAGACCCCCAAAAGAGTCTCTCGTAGTCATAAATGTCCTGAAGGTTGCCGTGAATGTCACCGAATACATAGCAGACGGACTCCGTTTCGACTATATTTGGTTCGGTATCCAATTCGATGACAACTCGTTCACACAATTCAACCAAAACCTGACTCAAACTTTGAGCCAACTTTCGTTTGAGTTCTAATTTAGTTGCTTGCTTATTCTTTTGATCAAACATTTTTTCACAGAAATCGCGCAACTCTTTTAGTATTCGAGTAAAGAATACGTCTTCAGTACTCAAGTGATCCAATCGGGTGTTCTGACTCATATCCGATCTGTTCCTCGTATGCAATCAAATTAGTCAGAATATTGCTCGGATCAGATACAGTGCTGTCCTAAAAGTTATTTGAAATTCTGACAAAAATCCAAATTTTATTTTTTCAAAGTTTTAAAAGTTTATATCAATTGTTTGTTCAAAACTAACATAACGTTCACAACAATACTATTTTTCAATTATAAGTCAAATTAATTTTGAGTTGAATTTAGTATTGAAATCAGTTTTGAATCATTTCACGCGCTTTCCATTCAAATTCACATATAATTCTGAACTCTTACTAAGGAGTCTCACATAAATTGGTATCAGCACAGGTAGCTCTCCTCAGATTTGATACCTGTGCTCTCGTGATTTCAAACAAATAATTTAATTTTTATCAAATTTAATATAATTTCAATAAAAGAATTATTTCAAACGAATAGAGTTTTCCGTTAATAAAGTTTAAAGTAATCTAAAACTTAAAGCCTTTGAATTATTCGT
>JAQIXV010001138.1:0-10982 GCA_034700625.1 Tectocepheus velatus
ATTGGCCACTGCCTTAATGAACCAGACCCTATTTGAATGTTTCATTAGATGGCTTATATCCACCTAGAACAAAATATCAATAAATTAGTTAATTTTTTGAATAATTATCAAGTTAATTTACATTGAGATCAATTTGGTCACCCATTTTCAGAAATAGAATAAATTGATTGAAATCGAGTGAAAAATTGAAACAACTTTTCCTTTGAATCGTTTGAAATGATTAAAAATTTGAAGTCATATAAATGACACTTCAATTTTATGAACTTGGTCAAATAGTTCTCTCATAGGAAATAAGGTATTATTAGTCACATTTAGAGCAAGTTCACTTGTTCAAAGTTAATAAAAGTTTCACAAAATGATTATCTGAACTTGCTTATGCAAGATAATGATGTGTAAAATTGTTTGTTTTAAATGAGTAGATAAATGGCATAAACTCAGAAAAAATTATCATTACTAATTATGCTCATGGTCAAAACCAGGTTTACTATTTGAATAATTTTATATTTATTTTTCACATTTAATTGCAACAGAATTACATAAAAATATTAAATTAATTAACAAAATATTTAACTTTATTTGAATTTATCCAAATCTTGGAGAAAATTCATAAGTGTTGGTGCAGGACATTTTATGAACTTTAAAGTTGCCTTTTATCCCACATACCTCTTGATCCCAGATATTAGAGGTGATAAAAGCGCCGTTAGTGAACACCCAGACACCAAAAAGTGTTCCCTCGCCGTATACAACAGTCCTGTATTGTTTGATCCTGGTCAGATGTTCTTTGTGCCACAAATTCAAGTCGTGAACAATAATATTGTATTTCTGACCCGACTGGAAATTGGCCTCGTTTATTAGGGCTTTGATGAACCCATATCTGTTTGTTTTGGTTTGGAATTGTCTGGGATAATTATCTGGCTAGAAAAAATTATTCATTAGCTCATGTTACAAATATTCAGCAAGATAATTTACTTTGAGATTCATGTTAATAACGATAGATCAAAATTAAACAAATTGATTGAAATTCAAATATCAAGAGAAAAATTGAGTCAATTTTTGCTTTGAATCGTTTGAAATGATAAGAAACTTGAAGTCATATAAATGACAATTAAATTCTATGAACTTGCTCAAATAAATTTCTCATAAGATTAAGGAATTATAAGTCATATTATTAGCAAGTTCTTTTTTTAAAAATTGAATAAAAGTTTCACAAAATGATTATCTGAACTTGCTTATGCCATATAATGTTCTGTCAACATGTTGGTTTTAAAATGAGTAGACAAATGACATAAACTCAGAAAAAATTATCATGACTTATAAAATATTAGTAGTAATGCTCATGGTTAAACCCGAGTTTACTATTTGAATAATTTTATATTTATTTATGACATTAAATTGCAACAGAATTATAGAAAAAATATTAAATTAATTAACAAAATATTTAAACATTTTTTTGAGATTAGCTAAATCTTGGAGAAAATTCAATAGTCTTGGTGAAATCACCAATGACAAGAACTTTATACACGAACTTGTAGTTGACTTTTATTCCACAGTCCTGTGTATCCCAGACACTAGATGTGGTGAAAATACCGCCAGTGAACACCCAGACACCAAAAAGTGTTCCCTCGCCGTATACTACTGTCCTGTATTGTTTGATCCCGGTCAGGTCCTCGGTATGAACACAATTTAAGTCCTGAACAATAATATTGTATTTCTGACCCGACTGGAAATTGGCCTCGTTTATTAAAGCCTTGACAAACCCATACCTGTTCGCCTTGGTTTGGAATTGTCTGGGATAATTATCTGGCTAGAAAAAATGTTAAGATTAGATCATGTTAGCAACAATTATCAAGATAATTTACTTTGAGATTCATGTTGTTAACGATAGATCAAAATTAAACAAATTGATTGAAAGTCAAATATCAAGAGAAAAATTGAGTCAATTTTTGCTTTGAATTGTTTGAATTGTTTGCCAATTTTTATTACATTTGATGTTTTGGTTTTAACATAAATGACAATTAACTTATATGAACTTGTTCAGATCATTTGTCTATTGAAGGGCTATACAAAATAATTAGTTATTTATGAACGATTCAACTTGTTGAATGAGCATGCTCGATAAAGCAGACAAAATTGTTTTGGTTTATAAATTAGATAACAATTAAGTAATATTTTATTTGTTGCATGATCATTTAAAAAACTCAATGAAAAATTCACTCAAAATTATCAATAGTTTTATTCAATATAAAAAAATACAGAAAATGCGATGAAAAATACAAACTATTAAATTAATCTAGATAAAATTTTAGATATGTTTTGGGAAAAATTCAGCCGACGGACAATGACCTTGGTCCTTAACTTTGTAATGACCTTTCTCTCCACAGTAAACTTGGTCAAAGAGGGAGGAACTGGATACTTTGCCACCGGTGAACACCCAGACGCCGAAAAGTGTTCCCTCGCCGTACACAACAGTCCTGTATTGAACGACCCCGGTCAGATTCTCGGCGTGTTTCACATTGAGGTCTTGGACAAAAATGTTATACTTCTGACCCGTCCGGAAGTATGCCTTGTTGACCAGTGCCCTGATGAACCCTGGCCGGTTTTCTCATGTTTGACAATGTTTTGGGTAGTTTTCGGGCTAGAACAAAATAATTATAATTTATAAACCAATTGGCAAGGTAACTTTTCATTTTTCGTTAACTTTTTTGATTTATTTTATCTAGATGAGATTAAAACACCAATCAAAAATCAATTTGAAGATTTACATGTACAGAAAAGTTTTGATTAGCTAACTTGGTACTTGTAATTTATATTGATTTTTTTTATCGATTCAATGTTCTATTACTTAATGTATTTTTATAATAAAATTGAACAATTGATCTGGGTGTTTTATTTATTATAGTTGATATAATTAAGAAAATTAATTTATTTTAATTGTTTTTTTTCAAAATGATATAATTTAAATTAAATTCAATACGCCCTGATCAATTTTTCATGCAATACTTACTATATTAAGGCTCAAAAAGTTATATCAAGAATATTTCTGGTGGAACATTTAACAAGTAGAAAAATCGAATAGAATGGAAGTGAATTGGTTTAAGTTCTTTTCTTACAACATGATAGTTGAAAATGAAACAGCTAGATGCAATGGAAATACCACTGGTGATATTAATGTTATCCAGGATAAATATCAAATCGTAATAAAAGTTCAATTATTCAAGATAATTCAACATTATAGAATATAATTATTTTGCTAGCTCGAAAATGGGACAAAATCGTTCATGTTTTTCTGCTGGGAGTCTGCAATTCTTCAATTTTTAACATGCTCAATGAATTTAGCTGTCCGTGTTACCTCGCTAGAACATTCTAAAAGTAATGACATCGACTACCTAATTGAGCATCTTGGTAATGCACTTTCATTTGAGAGCAGCAAGATGAAAAATGACTTATCCTTAAACACGAAAATCGAATATTTTTTCGATAAACACTTGTACGAGTTCACAATTTTGACCTCGACTAAATACGTCGTGGAAAATCTATATTTGAAGTTTTTGTCCATTTTTCAAATCGAGGTAATTTTTCGTGAGATTTAATATCAAAATATATTCAAAACCAATATACGTAGGTGTGGTTGCTCTTGTTCTTTTCAATTTTTATAATCTCAATACCCTGGATGATTTACCTGGATTACAGTAATCTTACAGTTTTAATATCAATTGTCGCACCCCTAATTTCGCAAGACCATAATCTTGTACAATGCTTTGAAAATTCAATTGATAAATTGAAAAAGAAAATTTCTAGGCTGGGAATGTTGCTGTTGACAACAATCTGGCTGATAAGTTGCCAGATAATTTCTCAAGCTTTTGTTTCGATGATTTTATCATGGTTGTTTTTAACAAGAAGTCAACCGGTTGTGGAAACTGTCGAGGATTTGGTTAACAATGAAAATATTCATATATTTCACCCAGGGTCTGATAAATTAAACGAATATTTTATTGAATTTAAGCCCAACATCTATGTGAAGCTGAATAAAAAGATAATTGACGATTTCTCAATATTCGAAAAATACCGGAAAAAAATTGAATTCTTACTAGGTGAAGAGGAACAGGAACAATTTGTGAGAAAAATATCAACTGGGGAGTATGTCATTCTTGGTGATGAAGAAATTAACATTCAACTACTAATATTCTACAAAAAAAATTATCCTAATCTCTTTTTATCAAGTTATAAATACAATTTTGTTCCAGAGTCAATGTCTCTTGGTAAAAAAGTCGGGAATTTCAAAATGACACGCAATATGTATGAGGTATTGTTAGCCAGTTCAAATAATTATTTTTATTTCTATTAACAGACTTCGACAGTCTTTTGAAATTGGACTACCCTTGCATCAAAAATTGCAGAGAGAATTATTATACATTGGTAAATATGAAGCAGTGGCCAAGAGTATAAGTTATGAAATTGAATTAGACACAGACCCAGTAAATTTAAACTTGCTCGAAGTTTGGAAAGGACCAATGTCAATTTTAATTTTTCTTCTACCCATGTGCATTTTAGTTTTCATTCACGAGATAAGGTGCCAATAAGTTTTAACCTGTTCATATTATTATATAACTATTGAATTATAATAAAATCAATAAGTTCAATATTTATTGAGCAAGGTTAAAGTTCAAAATTTATAGTAATCAATTGAAGCGGACTTCCATGGTACCAATTCGGTCATAATGACCCATAAACCCCCAGTTAATCCAACCCCTGTCCCCCTCATTCACGAAATTCCCCCTTTCGAAAACCCCGACCCCGAATGGCGCTCCACTTTTGTGTGTAATAGTTGTGTAGTACTTCACCACTTCGAGTCTGTTCTGGTGATTGATATCCAGGTTAAAGACCATTACGTTGTACTGACGGCCAGTCCTGTGGTGGAACTCTTCGAGCAGTCTCTTAACGAAACCACCCCTGCAGTCACCCTTTCCACCAAGGCGATTTATTATGTCATTGACGTCAATCTGTGGCAAGGTGAATTTTAGGTATTGATGGTGGTTTAACAAGATTAGAAGTTAGCCATGTGCTTTAAGGATGTTAATTAACTTGGACAGAGTTTACTGTTAGGTTTGAATGAATAATTGATTTTAAACTGCTATTTATATATTTGATCTTGCAAAACTTTTATGCAATTTTATTTAGTTTTTTGCTCCAAAATGAATCATATCTTATGTTTATTTCAATTTATTTTTGAAATGAATTATTGAAAACTTCAGTAGTTGATAAATATTTAAACAGGGTCATTAGTTAGCTGAAATGCTTGCTGATAATGACAAGGGTTAGTTTATTTGCAATATATTGGTGGATAAGATTTGACTGAATTTTTGATTTAATTTTTATGAAAGGGTTTATTGTTTTTATGAATGAAATTGTTTTTGTTTATAGATTTCAAACAATCTTAATAGATTTAACCCACATTTGAACCTTGATTATTTTGTAATACATTTTACGATATAATTAAATGTTTTTATTAATTAAAATTTCATTACAGATCAATTCTTAGTAAATTTACTCGTCCATGAAACTTAGATCTCTTAAATGAGGTGGTAACTGGCTTAGGGTATTATCAGTTACAATTTCTTGAGCTTTTATTATTGATTTATCTAGTTGTTCCAATTTTATTTCCAAATTATTGGCATCATCAAGAATTTTCCGGAGCTTTTCGATTGTTTCATCACATGATTGCATATTTATAAAATTAAAAATTCCAAGACCAAAATGAGCTAAAGTAACTACTCCTTGTAATATAAGCCATAATAGTGATGCGGCTGAAGACAAAACTCCAAACATTATACCACTTGCAAACATACTGCCAACATTGAATATACATCTTAGAGATTGCTGATTTTGAGCTTCGCAGATTCTCTCTATTCCGCCCCCGACTTTGACTTGGATTTTTTCTATAAAAAATTATAATTGTATATTAAAATTAGATAGGCATGAATTACCAATGGATGTTTTCAGTGCTTTTACGTCATCTCTCAATCGACTTGTTTTATTGTTGAAAGTGGAAATGATGGAAGTCTTTTTATCTTGACATTCATTTAAAGCCTGGTCCAGCCATTTATCTAACTTAACCAATTTTTTGTTTATTTTTGTTGCATCATGGCTTATCTTCACGAAAAGCTTGGTCGATTCATTAGCCACAGCGTTGGCATTTTTCAACTTCTTGCACACATCCCAAATGGCATAAAACTCAAATAGAATATATATAAAGGAGGAGATTGTTGAAAGAAAGATGCAAGTGTCAGCATAATTTGACCTGGCTTGCTTCAAAGCGTTCAGTGTACAAGACATTTTTTCTTCACGACATTGAACCTTTGCGGGATCTGCCGTGGTGAGCTCTCGAAAGGTGTCTGTACACAGTTCTATAATTTTGACATTCTCAAGCAAAGAATTTACAATTTTAGAACTGCTTGGTACTCCAGATTCCAGCAAAGTGATTAACTTGTTAATTCTATGTATATCTACGTAATAAGTTTTGGCAAAGTTAACCCCTTTCCCATAGATTGCGAGAGAAAGTTGTGCTGTTAGTGACTTCCAATTGTCTGGAAATTTCTTTTAATTTATTTTAAAAATTATTTTATATAAAAATTTCAAAATCAAAATTTATAAATGAAATATCACCTTTTTTATCCATTTATCGAAATGTTGATAAAAATTCAAACACTGATCTGAAAGGTTTGTTGCTGAAACAGTGAGAAAATTCTCAACTAGGGACTCCATTTCAAAAATATTTGTTTGTTATTTAGCACTGAAAATTTAGATTAAACTTGTTTGCGCTATTTTTCCTCTTTTTATATAAGCCCAAGTATTTGATAAATTAATCTTTTTGTTTTTTGTTTTATAAGAATTTGATAAAATGACAAATGATCAGATCCTAGTTACACACACCTTCATATTTTTACATTGGAATTTAATTTTATTCTTTCAGCTAATCTATGATTATTATGATAAAGTTGTTTTTACAATTTTATTTCAGATATTTGCTCATGTCAGCTTTGTGCATGCCTGATAAATTAATTATTTTAAAAAAAAATGTTTTTGAATTTAATCAACATAAATGCACGCTCTGTTTAGGTGTGAAATAATTATCAAAATTAGTCACGAAATTGATGCAATGTTATTGTTCATCTCAGTTTATCATAAAATTATCATGGTTTAATAATGTGATGAACAAAAATCTTTTGAAATAATCGTTTAATGATAAAAAATATTTTGAACATAAAAATATTGAGAAATGCATACTAATTTTTTGATTGTGTAAAGAACTTACAAAATATAAATCCTCTTTTAATCAGAACGTAGATAAGACTCAGGTACTCAAATTCAGTAACAAATAACTCTTAAGCTCAGATTTCTTAAAATTCTTATCATTATATTTTTAAAACTTGATTTCATACACTGTAAACAAGGTCAGTTTATAATATTGCGGTTTGTCTAAAGTGTGTACTTAAGTTTAAATTAAATTTTTCATTGTAGAAAATAATTGAAAATTAAAGGAAATTTTAACACAATTTTTAATTTATCATCTAATAATTGGTTTCAAATGAAATAAATAAAATACTAACCATGGCGATGCTTATCGTGAAGGTTAAGCATATCTCAATAGGTTACTTAAGTAACCTTTAATTAAATTGATATGGATGATAATAAATCATACTTAATTTAAACTCATAATCAATATACAAGTATGGATAAGTTGAAACGTTGACAAAAGTACAGATTTTCATCATTTCATTACAAAATTATTATTGAATTTTATTTTAAGAATTTTTGATAAAATTTATTAAAAATTTATAAACATATGATATATGAACTCAATTTCAAATAATTTAGTCAATTTGTATCTAATATATAAATGATTTTAGACTATTAAATATTCATTTTAAGCATTTAATTAGTCCTCGAAATGTGAATATTGCTATAAGTCTTGTGATATTAGTAATTTTTGCGTTTATTCAATGTAATTTGGGTGAGCTAAGATTAGCTTGTTAATTTAGGTTTAATATCACAAATGGAACGGAAATGTCAATATCAATGACCACTCAATTGTCGATCGCATAAAAGATTTTACGTCATCCGGTGGTGACTGTATTATATCTTTTGGCGGAGCAAACGGACCATACCTTGAAAACAGTTTCACTATCTCGAGTCAATTGGCCAACGCTTATATCAAATTTTCAAATCTTTGGTCACCTTCTTCATAATCATCTATTGCTTCGAAAGTCGTATTTTCATTGAAATAGTTACTCCTCCGAAAAAAAATTCTCCTGGGTTCTGTATTTAATAAACGGTTCCTGATTAAATATTCCTCTTGATTGAGAATCCATTTGAATGTTTTGTTGTAATATTGAAATTGGTAATCTTAAAATTGGTGAACATTGATTTCATCAGTCAAATTTTTCCCCTTATTTCCTTTTGTATTATCATTCTCGCGCCACAAACAATTCCAAATTATATCATCTTTATAGTTCAAAATTATTATTATTTCTCGAAAATTTTCCCTTCCTTCCAAGGTGCTATCAGGCAATAAAAGTATCTGTGGATATATACCCAAATCTGTTCTGAAGGCGGCCCTAAATTTGATGATTAATTTTTTCCCGAATTCACTCAAATTGAATGACTTTTTAGAGACAATTGTCGCTGAAGTGTATTCCCCGTCAAAATACCTTTCCTTTAAAGCAGTCAAAGCTAGAGATCCGTTAATTGAATTTACATTCAATTTGTTGTTTGTCATACACGGTGTCAATTCGGTTGATAAAAATCCTAGAAAAAAATATGAAACAAGATAATAATAATATGATACAATTGCATTCATGTCTGCCATCAATTATATCCCATTTTGTTTCATCCAATTTATTGAAGTCGTCTTCGAATATAATTTTAGATGAAATTAAATTCAATAAAATCGAAAATAATATAAATGAAAGAACTAATAATTTAATATTGACCATTTTTTATCAATACCTACAACAAATTGTCAGAAATTCTATTTCCAGAACATTCTATTATATTTTTTCAAACGGATAAGGTTTAACATATATGGTATATCATAGATATATTTAACTGGATATTACGAAAAAGAAATTTTTATAAGGTGAGTATATCCTCCGTTTGATTTTTATTTGATCAATTTTGTCTAGAATAATCTAGAATAAAATAAGAAAATTGAAATGATAGTTTAGACATGATCGAGGGAAAGATGGTTGGGATTACAGAAAATTTCATTATTTGATGAAATTGGTAAATAGGGTCAAGTGTTGAAATTTCAGTTGATAATTAAAAGAATTAGTTAATGTGCAATATTTTGGTAGAAAAGGTTTAACTGAATTTTAGATTTAATTTTTATTAAAAAGTTCATTGTTTTTGTTTAGGGATTTCAATTAGACTTTGATTTGATTACTAAATGTTTACTAAAATTTCAGTGAATTTATTAGTAGATAAAAAAAATATATTTGAAAATAACCAAGGCTTTTATTTTTCAATTTGAAATTTTACTAATTTGGACATGACCATTTTCAAAATGTCTCAGGATATTCCTATTTTTAAATTTCTAAACAAGGATATCAATTTCATTTTCCGAGATGATACTTATATGGTCTTGCTCTTTTAAGGAAATTAATTCCAATTTTTATTTGTTGAAATCCTTAATTGATCATGAACATCCTTTGAACATCCTTTGAACATTCTGAACAACCATGAACATCATTTTGAATTAATTTGAAAAAATGATATAAATAGATCAACTATCTAGAGCAATTCATTTGCAATTATTATTATAACTTTTGAGAGATGTTCAGTAAACTAAAGATAATTGTGTTGGTCGGGCTTCTGGTGGCAATGGCCTTGGCCTCACCCCACTATCACCTTGGAAAAGGTGAAGATAACAATGAAGACCAGTATGAAGAGGATTCTGATGGTAATGATGAAGAAAAAGGTTTAGAAGAGGTAGAAGTTGGTGAAGTTGAAGAGGATGAGGATCGTGAGGATGACCAGGATAGATTCAAGAGACAAACCTTCGGATGTAGAGCTGGGAGCTATTGGTGCGGCAAAGATAGAGATTGCTGTTCCCGGTTCTGTTTCAAAGGCAGAAATCAGGTGTTTGGAGTTTGCAAGTAATAAATTAACCCTAAATTTTAGCAAGCTACTTTTTCAATTTTTGGTTTCTTTTATCTAGAGCTAAACTTCACATACCCATAAGAGTATGAATGAAATGGACGAAATAATTTGTATTTGAAAAACTACCTGGAAAGTTTCAGTTGATTTTAATTTGATTAAGTGTTTGATTTATTTTTGTTCCAATAAAAATATTGATATCATTTATTTTACTTGGTATTCTCTCTTAGTTAAATTGATCTTTATGTCAAATAATCCTGTTTAAATCAAAAATTTTTTATCAATAGTTTTGAGTTAGTGATACATCATATCAATATTTATATTTACTGTTCTAAATAAATTAGCTATCAAATGTACTTTGAAATCAAAATAAATTGCAATCTCAAACATTGATATTTTCTAAATAATCAATTTCAAATAATTAGGGCAATTTGTATATAATTTATAAATAGATGACTAAGACAATTGACTCAATATTCATTTTACGCATTTGATTAGAGCTGGAAAAATGAAAATCACTATAAGTTTTGCGATATTAATATTTAATGCGTTTATTGAATGTAAATTGGGTAAGCTAAAATTATCTTGTTAATTTCGGTTTAATATCGCAAATACATTTTAGACTTCTATTTTAAAAATGAAATTGAATTTTCTCCATGATACATTTACACTTACGTTCAGTGCCAAGATGTGGTCCATACGTTGACACCAGCTCTTCAACCACCATGGCAAAATTATCACAAATGAGGAGCGTTGGTTTGAATGGAATAACATTTGCGTTTGTTCTGGGTGGTGGGGGAGGGTGCACACCAAAATGGAACGGCATT
>JAQIXV010001139.1:0-10981 GCA_034700625.1 Tectocepheus velatus
TAAATTAATTTAACGCTTATTTCACTCGAATTACTTGAAATTGTGACCAAAATATTCCTAAAAAGGTTTTAATCATTAAATGATTTAATCATTTAATCCTTAATTCCATAAAAAGTAAACTCAACTCAAACTTAAAACTCTTCACAATTAATGAACTTTTGCTTTGAGTTCATTTGAAAAAAGGATTCGGATTTTGATTACTTGAAATAAATATTAAAATTATTTTTCATTAATTTCGCAAAAATTAATGTCAAAAAAGAATAAATGTATTAATTTAGATAAGAATCGGTTCACAAATTGTGCCTGATTTAATATTAGCCTGGTGAAATATTTTGCCACAAATATAGATTTTATGATTTTCTTTACTTAATTTTTTTTTATTTTAAGTAAAAATATAATTTTTTGAATAACTTTTTTCTTTATCACTATTTGTGTGTCTTTTACTTATGACTAAATTAAATAAACATTTTTAGGAATAATTTCCAATTCATTTGATTCGGATTCAAGTTTTAAATAATTATAAAATATTTCAAAATTTGGTTAAAATTCCGAAAAACCATTCATAAGATCTCATTATAATTGAGTTTAAGCTTATTATAAAACAGTAGAAAAATTTCAAAACAAATAACAAAATAAAAGAAAAATTCAATTTGTATTTTCAAATATTCTTGCAATAAATTCTCGATAAATTTCAGGTCATAACTATCCCGAAGTGTATTTGAAATTTGATTTTCATTTGTTTTAATACTCTTTTGATTAAATCATTAAAATGAGTAAACAATTAATAAACAACAAAATAATTAATTCTTTTAAAATATAAAAAGTGATTAAAATTCAGTTGAATTTTGTTTCAAAGTAAACACAAATCAAAACTTTATTTATAAACTTCTTTAGTGTTTTGTTGAGATTATAATTATGTTTTGTATGAAAACCATTTACTCAGACATTCATTTGCTTTTGAAGTATAATTCATACGTTAATTGATTGCATAAATCAAAAGATGAGAAAAACAAATAAATTTCAATTATGTCTCACTATTTATAAGTGATTAACAGATTTAATACACTTCTGAATGGTTTGATCTCATCATAGCTTTGCGTTTCGACTCTTATTTCTCAATAACATAATAATTAAAATAATTAGTAATACATTTGATTACATAAAAGTAATAATCATTTGAATATTAATTTGGAAATTGGTTTGATTTTAAATTCATTGCCGGATATAAACCAATTAGGCTTTGAATCTACATTTTTATTATTCACTTTAGATTATTGAATGACTTTTTTTTGTTTAAAATTTACAAAATTTTAGTCACATTTAATGGAAATAATTGATGTTAATGTGAATCATAGCAAACATTTTGGTTATATAAAAATGTAATGAGAGTAATGTTGGGGAGAGAGAGAGAGAGAGAGAGAGATTGGATTCTCCACTAATTTTTATCGAGAGTTCGATATACCGCCGGCACAACCAGTTTACTATATTTACAGTTTTTATTTTGGAAGGGCTTGATATCCGCCCTCATTTCGGTCAAATCCAGCCCTTCTTTTCTCTCTTCCCTCTCTTTCTCTCTCCTCGACGACTAATTTTCTCTTATAATTCATTCAATGGTTCACATTATGATTAGTGCCTTAAAAGTGATTCTCTTATTGAAAAAATCCATTCATATGTCTCAGATGAGAGACCGCGAGCACTACTTAAATGCAAAATAAATGTAATGCATGTGTTGTGAACCTAATTTTGTTTTCGAAAAGACCAGTAATTTAGTGATTTTACAGTGAAATCATTGTTTTGAAATTCACTCAAAAATCTCATACAAACGCTAAGAATATAAGAGATTTCAATAAGATTTTTATTTTTGGAGATAAGCCGCGAAAAAAGTTGTTTTGAATACAAAAAATCAATTATTTCTATTATTTCTTTGCTTCAGAAACTTATTTAAATATTTTTTGCTGTTTTTGTTTTTTATTCATAACAAACAAAAGACAACAACGAAAAAGTTATTATCAATTCACGACAAGTCTCTGGAATTTTATTGCATTTATATATCATTTGAAAAGTGAAAAATAACTTTTGTTTTCCATTAAGTTTTGTTTTAATTGTTTTCTTTAAAAGTGAAACTAAAGATAGTATTTCCAAAAAATAGGAGTCTATATAAACCTATTGTGAAAGTTGTCATAAAATCATATTTTGTTTAATAAATAGTTTATATTATTTGTGTTCAACAAAAGGATACTTCAAAATGATTCTCAGATTTTGCTGTAAAAATGTTAGTCAAAAGTCAATAAATTTTAAATATTAACCAAAACTTTTATCTCTGATTTTAATTTAAACTAATTTTTCTTTTTTTCTGATTTATAGTTCTTAATGACAAACATTTTGGCACTATTTTTATTGATTCAAAGCCATAGTTGTTATCGATTGACACCTTTGGAACAGGCGATCATCGGTGCCTTCACATCACTGGCAGACATTAGGAATGACTTTTCCCGACACTTCTTAGAAGCCGTATCTCTTCCAGTGTTGGCACCAATTCTTGTGAGAAACGGTGCACTTCTTGGAGGCAAAGTGTCATCAACTTTGGTTGAGAATGAGTTGAAGAACGCAGGGGTCGGCACTATTTTGCATGGATTAAGTCTATTGCCAATAACTTTACCCGTTTCTGCTGTGCATCTGCTGTCAGCACCGGTGGCCATTCCTTACAGGTCAGACACAGTCATTCAAATCATTATCAAATATTTTTCACTTCATTTTATGTAAAATTAATTAGTTTTTACACACTTTTAAAATTTATTTTGAATTTTATATACAAAACAAAACAAAAGTTAATGAATTTTGTCCGAAAAGAGTTAATGAGTGCACGGAATAAGTCTTTACTGACAGCTCTTCAAAAAATAAAAAAGAGTTTATCCGAGAAATTAATGGCAAATATCACTCAATCTTTGCTTTTTGTCTGAAAAAATCTGAAAGAGTCCCAAAATTGACTGAAAGTTTCTATTTCTAGAAATCATTTTTCACTCATTTTTATCCAAAAAAATATATTTTTCAAAATCTTTTTAATTGATTTTTAAAAATTTAAGAGATATTCAAAACACTTTTGCCATAAATTATTTAAAGGAATTCCTATTTATGTTTTCAATCAAAACTAATCTAATAGTAATTCAAAGTATTTTTTAATTGAAATTTTTTTATTCATTTTTCTCACTAAAAGACAAATCAGATATAAAATATCAGATGAAGTATTAATACAAATTATTTTTGGATCAAAATAAATGGCCACTAGAAGTATGTGCTGTTCACACATATTGTCTCCTTATCTGTCATTTGATGGGAATTTTTATTACTGTTTGAGAGCAAAACATTTTGTTTTGAAACTCATAATAAAATCTATTTAAAGAGTTATTTAATCATCAAAAATATAATTAGACTTTGAGTAGAAATCTTTCCCATCTCATAGTCATCTTCTTTTTGATACTTTTTATACACCACTTATCGTTCAGTGACCATAACATCTGAAGGGGTAATAACCAGTTCTCCGACCATTCGGACATATATTCAATAGATATGAGGCCTCTCTGAGGGGTTTCTATCCATGAAATCAAACCATTTTTTATGGTTTCAATTCCCGTTAGAAACTCTGTGTGGAACCAAAACTCAGGGGGTATTGAAAGTTATTGGCAGTCATTCATCCCTTGGCTATATCCAAACTATAGCTTTTTTCTCCGAAACAAAACCAATGGATTTGAGAACTAAAGAAAATTCTTTTGCAATGAATTCCCTTTTAATAGGCATTTAAAGCATGAAATAATACCAAAAATAACTGTTATTTTAGTTTATCTCTGATTTTTGGCAATCGATTGGATATAAAATTGAATTTTATATAACTTTTGAAACAATAAAAAATGATTTCATATTTAATTTGCATTTTTACTGATAAGTCATTTTCCGTTTTTTTTAAAACCTCTAAAATCGCTTTTAGCTTAAGATTTAAGAATAGATTTGGCGAACTATTTATTATTAGATTTGTTTATCTTATGTTTAAAAAAAACAATTTTCTCCAAATCCTTATCTAAGTTATGATTTTTTCGCTTCAATTCAGTTTCGATCACTTAATGAGAGGATTATTCCAAAAGGAATTCATATTAAATGCAAAATAAAAAACAAATAATTCTTTTAATGAATCGGAGTTTCTTATAATGGGAAGTATTTTTCGGTTAACCAATCGATTATATTAAAGTATTTTATCTGAAAAATTGTTCATAACTTTTGATAAGTAAAACGAAAATCAGATTAAAAGATCAGATCAAATGCCGAAACATTTTTTGTTTTTCATAATTTTTTTTTATCCATTCCTTTAAATAACAAAAAGAAATACACAAAAAGATTATTATTATTAAAAATTAAGCCGAAATTAAAGTAAATAGATGATTTTTCGCAGGTGAGCGTGGGAATTGTTGTTTACATGCTAGGTTTTACTCTTAAAAAAATGATTCTTGGTCATTATACGTCTTCACGACAATCCTTAATCGGATGTAATTGACTTATGATTGAGTGTTTGTTTCCCAAAAAAACTAAATTAATGTAAATTGAGTTCAATTAACTCACGTTTAAAACGTGAAGAAGTGTTAAAATTCTAAACAATATCCAAATCCTATAATTTTCAGCTTATTTTAAGTGAGATTTGAATTTAGATAATTGAAGATAAAACAAAAAATTATTGAAATTCATTTCGAGGACTCATCTAATATCAAATGACATCTAATGTTAGGCCAAGAATTAGACCAACAGATGATTAAAAGTCCAAATGATCTGAAAAATCGTTATTTAATTATTCGTTTCATATAAACTATTAATGCAAAAGAAAATTATAGATTTCTATATATTATATAAAGACCTAATATAAAGACCAAAAGTAATACACATTTTTGTAACTATAGTAACTATAACTGTTATATAATATAATGGTTATAACTTATATTATCTTTATTTAAGTCAGAGTCGAGTCCTTTAATAGCTTATCAAACAATTTTGAGGATGTCTTCAGATCCAAATATTTCTCAATTGAAACCCTATTTTATTGAGTAAAATGATTATCATTTTCATTAATATGAAAACATCCCTCAATTTTCAGAGCAATCAATAAAAACAGACCTATAATTGAAAATATCATTCATTTGTATATAATTTGAGAATATTTTATTATAAATAACTTTAATAGTAAATTATAAAGTACCAAGCATCACCAATTAATTTGCATTGAATTGCATATAATTAACTTAAATAAGCATGTTCAATTGAGAGTTCAAATTTAAATGATTCTAAAAATAGAAATACATTTCAAAAATTTTTGACAACAAAACAATTGACAGAAAATAATAAAAATTTGGGAAAACATCAAACAATTGTCTCATTAGAGTAGAGGTGAGAGACCTAAACTAGGATCAGATCAACACATTAGACGTCTATTTGACTTCATTAACAACTGATTACATCTTTTTATTGTTGTTTTCTTTTATATTTGTTTTTATTTTTACTCAACACTTGTTTATGGAAATTGTATGTATCGGTTGTACTCCTCCTCTACTTATTTTTCTTCTTTATTACGGTTTAAACCTCTTCTTACAGTCAATCCATAATAACATCACTTCTTGTATTTCAAAGACACAAAAGTCGTAATAAAATCAAAACTCGTGTAATAAAGAAGAAATAGAAATAACACTAAATTTTATATTCAATTTGAGTCATTCCTATCATTATTTGTCGACTTTATTATTGCATTACTTTTAAATGAAACTCAAATTCCTTTCATATCTATCACTTAGAGTACTATTTATTACAAATAATTAGATTTATTTTAAAAACTATTTTAAAGAAATATAAAACACTTTTTATGTGTTTGGGATTCGTAACGGAAAAAAACTTAATCTCAAACTTTGATTCTATTAATAGCGAAAAAAAATGTTTGCTTAGTATTCAAGTTATTCTGTATTTTGACTGTCACTCTGTAATTGGGATGATTCAGAAATAGATATACTTAGGATAGCCCTCAATTCTTAGAGAAATTACCGTAATCTGAGCGATACCTGCTTTAGATAAGTAGAGCCGAAAGAATTTCTAAGGAAAACCTGGAGTTCCTCTTTTCAATGAAAATGGTTTAAACAAATACTATAAATCTTCTGAAAAAAGTAATTCTAAACTAATTATTGGTTCTTATTGTTAACTATTCTTTTTGATCTTGTATTTATTAGTCAATAACCTTTGAGAATTGGCAGCTGATCCATGAGTAAACTCTGGGCAGCAAAACCTAACCGAACCTCATTTGCAGCTCAAACCACATAACTGTTTATCACTGGACTCACCAGAAGTATATAATTTACTCGACTTTTCAATTAGTATTCAATCAAAAACCACTCGAGAAAAATATGTAACTCCAGGTTTGAAAATAGCTCTCTTCGAGAATACCTAAGTATTTGTGCTATTAGTAGCTCTGCTATCAGTCTCTATGAGATGTTTAGATAATAATTAAATATTTTAAAACAGATTTTTTTCGGAACACTTTTTTAAAATATGAGATATGACTCCCGGGCTATCAATGTTTCAAATGCCATAAATTAATAAATTGTTTTAAAAAAAAGTCTGTTCTGATCCTTTCAATACATTAGGTTGTAATGAAAACTATTGGAAACCCATTAATCTCTAAACTCTTGTTTATTAACTATTTATCGAAAACTAATTAACTGTTTCTTAAAAACTAAAGAGTGGTTCCCACAGAAGAATTAGTTTATTATTAGAAACAATAATTCACTCAAAAACGTGTTTAACACTATTTTATTTGTTTGGAAGCATTACTTTTTCGCTCATTTAAATGAAATATCAATTCATTACTAAATTGTCTTAAGTTTCAAAACACAGACGAAACGATTCAAAGTTTATGTCAAAAACTATTATTATTTTTCTGTTTGATTGACATTTTGTTTGACTGATTTTGTTTGTCTTTTTTTCTGTACAAAAAATAATTAGGAGACGAGTGGGACGGGCTCTAGAAAACCGATTAAGGAAAGACATAACTGTTGTTATGCGACAATTGCAACAATTGGCAGATTTCACCGAAAAACAGTCATATAATTTGAATTACATAAACATTGTGCCCCAGAACAGTTTGGAGCATTCAACCCTGGATTTTCACGACCCAATACCACCGCTACCACCGTTGCCTCTTCTTAATTCTCTGTCCAACTTAGCGCCTGGTCCTCTGGGCCCCGCGGCCTAACTCATTGGCACATTACAGCACAGCACAGCACACACACACCGTTCAACCTCACGACACACAACCACTCGAATTGATTGCACACAAACTCTAATTGATTTTAAAAGTCATTTAATTGACTGTATCTTAAATATTTGTAAATCAATCGATTGATAGAAATTCTTATGCTATGAGAATCTCCTAATTTCATAAATTATAGTAATATTATTAATAATTTAAGCAAGCTAACTATATAGAAATCTAAATTCAATACCGAATCAATTAGCCTGGTAAATGCCTTTTAATTTGAAGGGTAGCCAAAAATATTTTGTATGTGTGAACTAATCAATTAGTAATCAATTGAGGAATAGCCCGAAATTATTATTAAAATTTTATTTTGATCTTGGCCATTGCCAGCGTGCAGTTAATTAATATTCAAGATTATATTTTTGTTGTTCAATACTTCTCAGCGCCGATCGATCCGTGAAATTGAAGGCGAATATCATTAGCAATAAAAAGGAGGAGACATTAATCAGTTTTTTTATCTTATTTTTTGATTATTTGTCTCATTATTATTCTTAACTCGATTTTCGTATTTGTTATACCGATTCTCCGAATCAATAAGTTTTTTGTTGCGATTATGTGAACCTCTTTTCTTCTGTCTGTGTTTTAATTGCAGACAATTTTTCATTTTAATAGTCTCTAAATGTTTTTCTATATCATAGCACTTCATGAGTGCTCTTTCGGAACAGGATTTTCGATACAACGGGTCTCTAATAATACAAAAAATAAAATTAAGATATTTTTCATGTCTTTTGTGATATTAATCAAACCCTTTCTCCGCTATTATTCTCATCTAAATGTTAATAATTTTTTCTTTAATATGGATTCCTATTAATAAAAGTCTGATTTGATTATTATTTTTTGTTATCGATATTAAGAGTTCATTCAATTTTCGTTATTCACATAAAAACTTTAAAAGATTTTTTTCACGAATTAATTTCGGGACCGAATTAATAATAATTTTATATTTGGCCGTAAAATAGATATTCTGTGCGATTGAATAAATAAATACTACATTTAAGTGATTAATTGCATTAAGATTTGTGTAATGTTTCACTTAAATTGAATTTGTATTCAAAAATACTAAATATATTTCATTAGTTTTGCAATAAATTTAAGTAAAAATTAAGATTTAGTTTAAGTTTCAATTTTCATGTCTTTCTTTCATCGTTAATGAACACTACTTTTGGGGGTATTTTTGGTTAAAATCCTAATTGTGTTTAGAATAAAATTAACAATAATTAAGTTGTCTGGGTTATAAATATAAACTATGAAAAACGTCTGCAGAGACTAAATACACAGTAAAAAAGTATATATAAATGTATATATTTGTTGTCTATTAAATATTTATAACTGTTTTTTATCTAACTTTCTATTAATTACATTTATATTAGTAATTCATTGGTTGAATATCTTCCGAAAAATATAAATTTATAATTTTTGTGAAGAGATTGTCGTTTGGATAACCCTTTCCAACAACTCGTGAGCCAAAAGTTTTTTTCAATTCTGTCCTAAAAATAACTGAAATTTTTTGTAAACTTCTCAACAATTATATCATTAATTGGTTAAAACAAAACCCATTACAGCCGTCAGACTCTAGCCGTCAGACAGATTGAAAATCCCAGCGATTATTAGATTTGATTTAAATTATATTTACGTTTTGTTATCAGAATTTGTTATCAATACAATTGAACTCAAGACAATACTCGAGGCATAAGCAGTCAATTCATTTGCAAGTTTACTACTCTATAGTTATCTGAATTATCTCTTTAGAAACTGAGTTCATTTAATTTTTGAGGTCAAAACTTAATACTCTTTATTCGTTACCTTTTTACACAAAATTATCAGATCTTTTGAGTGAATAATAAAATTTATTTTTAATTCAAAAAAACAGAATAAAGTGGAAGACATGAACAGAGTATACCCTCTCAATAGAGAAGCCATTAATTAATTAATTGTCTGATTAATTGCCAAACAATCTTAGTTTTGCATTACTTTCTAATGAATATAATTTTTCAGATAAAACACTAATTATTTTTTGTTTACTGAAAAGCATTTGAATTACTTCTGAAAACAATTTTTGCTCACAATTTTAAGAATCAGATAATCATTTTCACGATAAAAACCTTAAAAAATTCAGTTTTTTCTAAAAGAAAATATTCTGACCTTTTAATTGTTGGCATTGATTAATAGACAGAGCAGTTTACTTATGAAAAATCCATTGGATTTCATATCTATTAATAAATTTTAATCAATTTATGACTGGAGTCAGGAGTCAAGAGATCACAAAACTGTGAAGTCTTTCATTTGATAAATGAAAACAAGTCTTGAATTCAATATTTGTTTTATCAGAGTATTGGATGTCAACTATTTTAAGGCACAGTTATACAGGTTTTCAAATCTAATGACATTAATATCTCAAATATTTTTAAGATTTAAAAAAAAAAATTTGAATAAAAAATAAATTTCAATTCAGTAATGATTTTATGAATTTTTGTTCTATTTTTATATCTATTTATTGTAAGTAATTAACAGTCGATTAAACTAATGTCTCTAACGATCAAAACGATTGACGCAAAGATTTATTAGAAATACATTATTTTTTTTCTTCTTTCGCTTAAATCATAGTATTTTGTGATGAGTTCAAGACTTTTATATCTTTAATGAAAAAGAAAATTTTGAAATTATTTGAAATTAGATTTATTAAAGTCTAATATTATTGGATTTAATGTCTCAAAACTAAGACTTCAATTAAAATCTGATCCAAACACTTATCTTAAGATGAAATCAGATGAGAAAAAATGCAATTTTCAGAGGAATTATATATCACTTCAGTTGATATTCTTATCCTATAATTGCTTTTAAGAAAATATCAAAAACTAATTTACAGAAAATGTTTTATTGCTTTTTAAAAGAGTTATCAAATGTGTTCACGAAATATATCTATCGTTTGGCAAAAATTCTTATCAAATCCGAGAGAGAATTGAAAACTAGATTTGATTTGAAACAAAAAACTGTTATTTGATTACTGTATTCAATTAAATGGAATAAATATTTAATATTTATTATTGGCTTATAATTTGTCGGTCTTTTTAACTCTTGTTTTTTAGCCATCAAATTGCAAACAAATTGGTAGTAATTTTACTAAGAAATCAGATTTAGCTCAGAATAAGTCTTATTTAAAATTATATACTTTACTATCGAGAAGATTAGCCTTAAAGCCTAATACATATTTCAATATTCACGATATATTGGTCTTAAGGTCTAATAAAAAGAGGATAAAATTTTGCAATTTTCAGAATTAACCTTGATGATAAGATTATTGAACCTATCTCATAGGCTATCTGTTCCATTTGTCAAACGTTAAGTCATATTTGTTTGGAGATATTGTCGATCAAAAGCTTATTAAACTCATTAAAGCCATAACACATATCCCAAGAAAATTATGTTCAAAATCTATACAAAAATTTTCTTTACAACTGGAAAAAGAATATCAAATTTGATCAAGGTAAACTTGGAAAAGTTTTCAGCTTTTTTTATACAGTTCAGTTCAATACATTACAATAATAATTTGCTTACAGTTGGTATGAAATGACTATTAGTGATGCCTTCAGACGGCAATACTTTCGTCAATTTTCTGACAAATGTTTTTGTTTTCAATGAAAACGT